>MU227991.1:559743-575414 GCA_018584345.1 Thuja plicata | reverse complement strand
CTAAGGAAAGTGAATCATATTTAATTAAATAGATAGAAGAATATAAAAAATATAATTAATTAAAATTAACTATAATGTTATGGAAATATTAATTAAATTAATATAAGGATGATTTTAGACGTCTACATTTTGCCCATCTTTGATGCGGCATCAAAAGTGGCATCGCATCAAAGAAAAGAAAATAAGATGCCCTAGAGAGGTCAGGAAAACCGATGGCAGCGAGAGCAAAGGAGTGTGCCTCTCGAGAAAATAATAGAAAAAATACAAATTTTTAATAAAATTTTCTCGAAAAAGGAAGGAAAACGGGGAAAGCAGACCAATTGCATGGTGTGTCCAAGAAAAATGAAGGAAAAATGGGGACCAGAATAGGGAATGGGGAGACAGACAGAAGAAATGGGTCCCAAGGGGCTATAAATAGTCCACTGGGGCCCATAGACAAGTCATTTTCACTCACAAAGAGAAAAAAGAGAGAAGAAGAAGAGAGTGATGGTAGCAGAGTGAGAGCGTGCATAGCTTGGAGAGCGCATTCAGGTACACCAGAGACCAGCAGATGCAGGACCACCGGTGAGTAGTCGAACACCTCTTAGTTAATTATGCATTTAATACTTTTTTAGGTGTTTTAGGGGTCATTAATGCGCTCAAAAGCTGGCGCACAGTGCAAACGGTGGTCGCCTGACAGCTGTCTGCGCAGACGGTTATCAAAAAACTGTCATCCTCATAGACGACCAATATGTGATCGGTGTTTGTGTAAACGGAGATCGACCGATCTCCGTCTACGATGATAGGGGGAGGGGAAAAGAGCACAGCGGAGATGATGAAATTTGAACTCCATTGTCTATGCGGCAAAAGTGGCGGTGGCCTAAACCATCGTCTCTATAGACTAGCATTTCCAAAGATCCACCGTCTATAAGGGTCAACCACCATCTGCGCGGATTGACCCAAAAATAGAAGAAAAGAGGGGGGAGAAGGGGAAAGAAAGAGGCCGGGAGCATTTTTGATGCCCCAGCACAGACAAGGAGCATTTTTCAATACCCTAAAATGCTATCTGATATCTGACATAAGCTTGGTTGGATGCAGGAGGATACCATCACCTTCCGAACAAGGGAGGCCTATCTAGCAACTGGCGCTGGAGTAGGAGTTGACAGCAACTGAGTGGGGGCTTGTCACACTATGCAGACTAGAGCACGTATGGTATTGGCCACATCTATGAGTGCATAATGCACTCATGTCTTCTTTGATAGAGAGGTGGCATAGCACCATGTCTAGCTTTCACTTCCCTACAGGGGAAGCTACTATCACACTCCATGACATATGGAGGATTTACAGAGTGTTGATTTGGGGGTTGATACTTGAGTACTATGTTGAGGGCTTAGAGCCCTATATGGAGATGGTGTTTGGTTGAGGGTATGCAGATCTTTTGACTTCACGGTAGTGGATGTCCTGGACAGGGATGATGGCACTTCGACCACGGTTGCGGTGGGTAGCCTTATACTTAGCTGGTTTGATAGGGGGATGACTTATGCCTAATCATGCAGGCAAGGGATTCCCTATAGGCTAGGCTTGAGTGCTGAGCAGATGGTGGAGGATGGGCATTAGTACTGCTAGGGATATACTATCCTTGGACAGTTGTATTATGATCTTCACATGTGCGCCTATCAGAAGGGTAGGGTACTAGGGCCAAGTTGCACACTGCTTCTTGTATGGGCGTGGGAGCATATTGTAGTCATTCGATTGATTAGGACCTGAGAGACTAGAGTGGCTTACAAGACATTCATATGCAGGTATAATCCACCTATTAGTTATGAGGCCACAGATTTAGTGGGTTACTAGCGATGGAGGCTTGACGAGATGGGGGATATACAGTGGGCACCATATGCAGGGTGTGAGGCCTGGGGTCATGATATCCCACAGAAGGAAAGATATACAGAGGATGATTTTTATGACTCATATTATATGAGGTTTGTTCAGACTGACTACTGGTTGATCGGGAGGATGGCATACATGATCTTTCGATATATGTCATCCAGGGTGTGGAGTCAAATGGGACAGGTCCAGGAGGCAATTTCAGATGGGTTCCCACATCCACTAGTGACTCGAGAGGTGGAGAACATCTAGGGCATGGGTGTAGATTTACGCATAGTGCAAGCATCATTTAGGAGGATGATAGAGGTGTCATGGGTTAGAGCATGGGATTCAATACAGGATGCGGGAGTAGTCCCAGCATATGCTCAATGGTGGGCCACACACAAACCTGATAGACTGACAATGCCAGACATAGTACAAGAGGATGAGTAGCCTAGAGATGGAGGGGATGGAGGGGTCCAGGATGATGAGGATGATGATGAGGAGGGAGGAGATGGAGGAGGGGTTGATGGGAGGAGAGTTTGACCTAGAGTTGCAGCACTGAGGCAAAGAGGATAGGTACAGATACCCACAGGAGGGCAGCCACCCATAGTTCTTGACATACAGGTACAGGGGCCACCAAGATAGGTACAAGGGCCATAGGGGCCACCAAGAGAGGGATAGGTACCATTGGCGGGCTAGGTAGCCTAGGATATCCATGATACCTTGATAGAAAAGCTGGATAGTCTTCAGACTGAACTAGGCAGGGTACAGGGCTTGTTAGTGACATCTCAGGCGACTTAGGTGAGTGCACAGGAAGAGATCCAGAGGCTATATGGATTACTAGCTATAGCACAAGCCATAGCCAGTAGCCTATAGATAGAGGTGCCTAGGGTAGAGGGGGATCTGGAAGCAGAGACCACTCGGTGGGGTAGTGCACAAAGAGCACTAGACATTTTACAGGCTCAGGTGGACAGCGGTGAGTTTTCCATCATTGAGGAGCATGGTGGTTTTTTAGAGGAGCTGGCAATGATATCAACACAAATAGTAGCTCTGCCAGCAAAGTGAGACCTAGCAGGGAAACGTGTGGAGGATTATAGAGTAGACCATGATATAGCATGTCTAGTGGGCAGGGTTGCAGGGGTTGGTTAGATGATGGTAAATACGATGGCAGCACAAAGAGAGGTAGGGTGGAGAGGCAAAGAGGTCGCATATTACATGGGGCTCTATCAGAGTGCAGTGCCTGAGGAGGTGTGACAACCTGCTTACTCAGAGAGAGTGCAAACACAGAGCATAGGATGAGGCTCACTGGGATCAGTGGGGTTACCACCACACCGAGACAGCAGTTCAAGACCATCACAGCCACCACCATGATTTATCTCAGGCCATTTTTGACACACATTTTGGACACATGATGTACTACTGACACATTTTTTAGATATATATATTGATTTTGGGACTATTGGACTTTGATTTATGGACTTTTATGCTGCTATATGATGATGTTATATGATGTGATGTTTATGCAGGATGTATGGATGCATTATGATATTATATTATAGATGTTATATGATTTTTATGACTTATATGCAGGATGTATATGATGAGACTGACCTATCTGTGATGCAGGGATGAGATAAGATGCATACATTTTAGATGTTAGATGTGATGTGATATGATATGTAGATGTGTTGATGCATATAGATGGATGAATTGGATATGCATTGATGTAATGTGATGGTTTAATAAATGTAAATACAAATGTGATTTGTGAAATGAATCCTATAATGAATGAATTCTAAAATGATGTAAATGGCTTATCAATGCAACTAAATAAGTAATGGATAATGAATAACTAAATGCAATGATAATGATTAATGGATAATGAAAGAAGTAATAATGCAACTAAATAATGAATGAATGATGAATGAAATATGTAATGAAACTAAATGCAACCTTAATGAATGAATGACATAACAATATAACTGCTAATGAATAATGATTAATGAATAGAGTAACAATGCAACTGATAATGAATAATGATTAATGAACTAAATGAACAATGCAACTGTAATGAATGAATGCAATATGGGACATATGAGGACACTATTTTTGTGTGTATCAAATAGGTCTGATAAAATCACTTAGGTGACTGGATAGGGGGAATAAATAGAAACCTTTTCCAAGAGCAAAATAAAAATGCAATATGACCTAACTACAATGTAAAAGCTAACTACATGATGACAGTGGGATTGATACTGTGTTAATGTTGGAGAGCACACCCTAGTTTGATATTGCAAAAGGAGTTATGCACCATGTGCTAGAAAACACAAGTGACATGGTTCCTTTGCGTGGACTAGACTCTCAAACAAATAGGTTGGTAGGAAAAAGAATGCTAAATATCAGGTATGATGAGATCTATGAAATGTTACTCATCAGGAGACGCAGTACATCTAGATTGTTTGAGGGATTTGAGATGCATGAATCCTGCCCCTAGTGAGGCATACATAGTCATAACTAAATATCAAAACATAAATGCACTAAAAAACTATGAAAAGTAGATCATACCAAAAATGACACGTATTTCACTATATATTCATCATAACGAACCAAGATATAAAAGATTGAGGGTGTCGTGATAAGGGCATAGTAAAAACACAAGATAAAATCAACAAAAAAGGCATCCTGACCAAGTGGTCATTTAGTCCAAAAGTTCTTGCCATGAACAATTTTGATGTGAGGATTGATAGAATAGCTGACACTGCAAGGATGCACCCTGATGGGCCAAAGATTGATTGATAAAAAATGGGAATTCATTGGCAATTTGCTTGTGAATAAAATGATCATTAGGAAAGTCAATATGTCTGCTGATTTGATGTAAAATGTTTGCGATCACTATGTCTAGAAAAAAGCTCAGTATTGATATGATAAGCTCAGTCGTGCGGGAATTTTTATTTAAAAAAGTGGAAATATGGTCAAGGAACTACCTGCACAGATATGGGTAGTGACTCTTATTATGAAAGGCGATGCAAGCTGTATAGACAAATGGTGGAAACCAATGGTGGATCTGACTACACATGGCGCCTAAAACAAGTTTTCACCATAGTACTTATCCATTGTGCCACCAAAGTGGTTTCACAGATGGATGGATTTATTTCTCTTTTTCGTTTGCTTTTTTTGAGACTTTTTCCAAGCTTTTTATATTTTTTATGCTTTTTTGATTTTTGATTTTTTTGATTTTTTTGCTTTTTTGCTTTCTTTTTGAATGTTTTTGGATTTTCTTCTTTTCTGATTTTTTGGATTTTTGAAAATTTCTGCTATACAACGGACTACTAATGGATCAAGCATAGAAGTGCTTGAGATGTACATTATTTACACGATCAAGGAGTAGATCTCCCTTTAGTGATGCAATCTAATAAGCACCTGAACCATACTTTGTTGTGACAATGAAGGGCCCCAACCAATTAGGTTCAAACTTGCCTTTCTTTTCATGGATCTAGAGATTCTTCATATTGTGCTGCAGGACAAGATCACCAACCACAAACTGACAAGGCTTGATCCTTTTGTTGAACTGAAGGTGAAGGAAATTTTGATACTTGTGGAGGTTGTCTAGGGCATTAAGGCATCTCTCATCAAGGTATTCTAGCTCTTGCAAGTGGGCAACTCTATATTCTTCTTCAGACAATAGATTCTTGAGAGAAATTTTGAGGGAAGGGAGCTCAATTTCAATGGGTAAAATAGCCTCAGTACCATAAACAAGGGCAAAGGGAGTGGCTCCCTTGGGGGTTCAAATGGAGGTCCGGTAGGCCCAAAGGGTAGGATTGAGGAAAAGGTGCCAATCGCGGCCAGCTTTATTGACTATTTTCTTGAGGATTTTGAGGATGGTTTTATTCGTAGCCTCAACTTGACCATTGCTTTGTGTAAAGTACTTGGAAGAAGTATGGTGGGTAATTCTGAATTTCCTACATAGCTCTATGACATCCTTGTTCTTAAAAGGTCCTCCATTATCTGTAATAATGTCCTAAGGAATGCCATAGTGATAGATAAGATAGTTCAAAATGAACTTTGAAATCTCTTTTCCAGTAGTGTAGGTGAGAGGAACAGCTTTGACCCACTTGGTAAAGTACTCTGTAGTAGCTAGGATGTATTTATGGCCATTGGATGAATTAGGGAAAATCTGGCCAATGAGGTCAAGACGCCAGGGTGAAAAATGTCAGGGGATGATGGTGGGCTGGAGGGATTGGGAGGGAGTGTGTATCAAGTTGTCATGCTGCTGACAAGGCACACACTTCTTCACATAGTTGTAGGCATCTTGCTCCATAGTAGGCCAGTCATATCCAATGCGTAATAAATTTTTGGCCAAAGTAAGTCCACTAGAGTGAGACCCACAGATTCCTTGATGTACCTCCTCCAAGGACATTTGTGCTTCATCTAAATTCAGACACCTTAAAAGAGTTCCATCAAAATGATTTCAGAAAAGGGTATCAGCAAGGATTGTGTATTGGGAAGTGCGGCGAATGAAGGTTTTATGTTGATTGGGAGTTAAAGTAAGTGGGTTATGTCCATCACGTAGGTAGGAATAGACTTCTTGGTACCATGGGGAGTTGGGATCAGAAATTTCACACACCATTTTAGAATTTGGTTTGTCATAGGCAAGGATCGTAAGATTCTCAACAAGAAACTCTCACCGTGCGCTGTGTTCTGGCATAGTGATCAAGGACCCAATTGTTGCCATGGCATCTGCTGCTTTGTTGTTTGTGCGAGGGATCTGTTAGAAAATTAGCTCAGTGAAATATATTTTAAGATCCTCAACTGTACGGCAATAGGGAAGCAACTTATCATCCTTTGTTTGATATTCATCCATAACTTGTTTGATAACCAACTGTGAATCACCAAGCACCAATAAAGTGAGAATCTTCCATTGTATAGCATGTCGAAGTCCAAGTAAAAGGGCTTCATATTCTACAATGTTGTTGGTACAAGGAAACTGTAATTTGTAAGATTTAGGGATGAGATCCCCTTTTGGTGTAACAAACAAGATTCCTACCCCTGATCCTTTTTGAGTTAAGGATCCATCAAAATAAAGCTTCCATGGACTCGGGGCAAGATTAAGGACTAATTCATCTAGAAAATCTATGATCAAAGGATGTTTACTATCAATAGGTTCTTTAGCTAACTAATCTATAATTACTTGTCCTTTGATAGCTTTTTGATCCACATAAAAAATGTTGAACTCACTAAGAATCATGACCCATTTTGTTGTACGGCCTGTAAGAGTAGCACGTGCCAGGAGATATTTGAGAGGGTCAATTTTGGCAACAAGATTAATCTTATGATTAAGCATATAATGAAATAATTTCTATGTATAGAAAAAAATAGCCAAACATGCCTTCTCAATCAGGGAATAATTCAACTTATAGCCATTAAGATTCCTGCTGAGATAGTAAATTGCTTGCTCTTTGTCGGTATCATCTAATTTTGCCAGGAGGGCTCCCAATGTGACCTCTATAGAAGATATGTAAAAAATTAGAGGATGACCACCTTTAGGTGGTACCAACACATGTGGATTAGCTAGATAGCCTTTCAATTTCTCAAATTCATTTTGACATAAGCAATCCCACTGAAACTTGATATTCTTGCACAGGAGATGAGAGAATGGATACACCTTATCTACTAGTTGTGACATAAATCTTTTGATTGATTGTAGTTTGCCTTATAAAATATGTAATTGCTTCAATGTTTTGGGTGGTGGCATCTCTAGGATTGCTTTCACTTTCTATGGATCAACTTCTATTCCATGCCATGACACAATGTATCCCAGCAACTTACCACATTATACTCCAAAGACACACTTCTTAGGATTCAGCCTAAGCTTATACTTCTCTAATCACTCAAAAATGGTAGTGAGGATAGGAATATGTGATTCTCTTGTTTTGGATTTGCCTAAAAGATCATCCACATAATCTTCCATGATGATATGTAAAAGGTCATGAAAGATGGTAGTCATTGCTCGTTGATAAGTAGCTCCAGCATTTTTAAGGCCAAAAGGCATCACCTGATAACAGAAGGTGCCCCAAGAAATTGTGAATGTGGTCTTGTGCTGGTCTTTTGATGTTATTCTGATCTGATTGTAACCTAAGAATCCATCCATAAGTGACAACATTTCATGTCCTACTGTCAAATCCACTATAATCTCAATATTTGGGAGTGGAAAATCATACTTGGGACATGCAAGGTTTAGGTCTCTGAAATCAGTGTAGATGTGAATGGCCACAGTAGGCTTACCTATTGGTACAATATTAGAAACCCATTTAGGATAATCAATTGGTCTGATTACTTTAGCATCCATCATTTTTTGAAGTTCTACTTTGACTACTAGTGCGACTTGACGATGCATCTTGCGAAGTTTCTGCTTAACAGGTTTTACATTTGGATCTACAGAAAGATGATGCCTGACAAGATCTATATATAGCCCAAGCATGTCTTTGTAAGTCTAGGAAAATTTGATTTTGTGTTTATGTAGGAATGTTGTCATGTCTTTCCTTTCCTGATCACTAAGAGAAACTGCAATGTAGGTGATGTGTGGATCTGCTTCTGTGCCTAGGTTGATTGGAATAGTATCTTTGATGATCATAGAGGACACTTCGAGTTTTGAAGATATAAATGGAAAGTTAGCCTCTCCCTCCTCTAGCACCTCAGAAAGGTTTTCACTAGAGGAAGCATCCTTTATTTTATCTTTTTCTTCATCCAAAGGTGCCTGCGAGAGGTTCTCACTAGAGGATGTATTTTCATTTTTTTTTTTTTTTTTTTTTCATTTTTGCAACTGAGAGAGTTGACTTGGCTACCAAAGTAGTCTTTTTCACTGTAGTGGATCTGATGTCCATATTCTTAGAGATTCTTAAGTCCAAAGAGGGCTAAAACTACCTCATTCGAATCACAAACATCCAAAGCTGGTGGTGAGTCTTGCTGATCCCAGTCAATTAATTCAGGGTTTGTGAGGGGTAGACGAGGGGATGAAAGGTCAGCTTGGGTGATAGTGAAGACATGGTGATTTTTTTTAGGTCATCTTCAATATAGTGGAAAGGAATTTTGAAGAACTCTTCCTCAGTGTCTAACTCTGAGGCAGCTAGACAATAATCCTTAGCGAAGTTATTCTTGGTCTCTATGGAATCCAATCCGTGTCCTTTAAGATAGCCATTGGCTATTATAATCTTCTTCTTACCTGTTTCATTAGCTCCAAGGCCAGTACCATGATATCCCATGCTTTCAAAAATGGGAGTAACCTTAGGATACTTTCCTTAGGGGAAAATTACAGGTCGTTCTTCTTCGTCACTATAGAGCCAATCAAGAACATTGTATTCCATGTGCTCATCTGATAGGGACCCCCAATGTTCAAAAATAGTTGATTTATAGTGCATAAGAACTTTATCTTTAGAGAGGGGTAATGGTGATGGTCTTCCATAAGACTTTGGAGACAAAGGGAGTTGCCCAATACATAGAGCACTTTCAAATTTATACTCTCCCATGCCTTGATCTGTGAACATGGCCTTTGCTTCAGATGAGGAGGGTTTGTCTTCAATAGCCTTGTCTTCAGTAACTTTTTCCTTTCCTTTAGATTGTTTAGCTGGTGTGTTTGATGTCTTTTCTGGAACTAATGGAGTGTTTGAAATAGGGGTTTCCTAATTGAAGTGTCAGCCAAACTCATTCAGCGGATAGTAGTTAGATTGTTTGCCTTCCAATCTCTTGCAATATTGAAAGGGCTCAGGATCTCTAGGAATTGTGATTTCTCTATCTTGATGTGGGAATTTTAGACATTGATGATAAGTAGAGGGTACACCTTTGATAGCGTGTATCCATGGATGTCCTAGTAAGATATTATAAGGTAGATCTAGATCCAGTACATGGCAAACAATTTCAATCAGGGTCGAGCCCACTTGTAAGGGTAGTGTGATCAAACCCTTGTTTTCTTGTTCTCGATCATCATAGGCCTTTTTTTTGATTCATTTGTCTATATCAATGAGGTCCTCAGAAACACCAATATTATGAATCATTTTCAATGTGCACAAATTCAAGCCAGATCCACCATCTATAAGGATTCATTTTATTCTTGTGGATTGGATTTTTCCTTCTATATGGAGGGACTTATTATGATGAGGGTCAGGACCACCAAAGTCCTTATCAATGAAGATGAGATGTTCTTGCATGGCTAGGTTCCCTATCATAGCTTTAAATTGTGCAGCGTTGATGTTCTTAGGGACATGGGATTCATTTAGAGCTTTATCAAGGATTTCTCTATGAATTGGTGAAGTCGTTAAGAGTTCTAGAATGGATATCTTTGAAGGCGTCTTTCATAACTTGGCCAATAAGTCAAAGTGTGAAGCAGGTCAAGTATTAGTAGATGGTGCAGTTAGTGGATTTACAGATGTAGAAGGTTTATCAGCAGCTTGGATAGTGACTCTGGGTCTACGTGTAGTAGCATTACAATCATCAGCTTTGAGGATTATGGTATTAACATGTGTTTCAGATTCTTCAATGCGGCCACAAAGAGAGTCAAACCCAAAGATATCATTTTCACTTAAACTCCCACACATTCGATCATGGCCTGTAATAGTATTTGGTAGAAAAGTCATATGGGATCGCGTTTGATGCATTGTTTTGATTTTGAGGTGGGAAGGGCTGATTGTAGACTTTGAGTTTCGCATTAGATGAGGATGCATTCTAACCTTCAACTTCAATTTTCCCATCCTCGATGAGATCTTGCACAAAATGCCTAAGCTTCATGCATTTCTTGGTATCATGCCCCTTGATGTGATGATAAGCACAATACTCATTATCTCTATACCAAATAGGTTTAGGTTGATTCTCATCAAAAGGTCGAGTATTTGGGTAGACTATCATTCCTTGATCTGCCAATTGTTTGAAGATCACATATAGACGTTCTACCAAAGCTATGAATTGTCACCATTGTCAATTTTCATTATTATTGTTGTTGTTGTTGTTGTAATTTTTGCAAGGAAATAAGAATGATTGATAGTGTGGCTATTGATTTTTGTTCTAATTTTTGTTCTGATTCTGATGGTTTTGATTGTTGTTCTGATTCTAGTTCTGATTTTGATTGTTGTTGCGATTCTGATTGTTATTGTGATTGTTTTGATTGTTATTGTTGGATGCTTGGACATTTTGAACATGCTTGGCATCAGTCACTCCGTCATTGACAACTCCTTTGTTTTTACTCAAAAATTTTAGGTTATCATTGTTGGAGGGAGTATAATGTTTGATGCTACCTCTTTGCAAAAGGCCATCTTCAATGTCTTTTCCCTTCTTGACAAGGGATTCAAAGGTGTCAGGTGAATCCATTTTCATTTGGAAAGACATCTCAAAGATTAAATTCTTTGTGAAGATGTCAATTAAGTGACTATCAGGTATTTTCCATGGCATGTAATTTTCAATATGTCTCCATCGTTGTAAGAAACTAGCAAAGGTTTCTCCATTCTTTTGTTTAGTATTGTACAAATCACTGAGTGTTTCTTGATGCTCAATGTTATATGAATATTTTCCAACAAACTTATCTACAAGATCAATGAAAGTAGAGATTGACCCATAAGGAAGGGCCATGAACCATTCCAAAGTTGCGCCTCCAAGACTCCTAGTGAAGAGTTTTTTTAAGTAGTTCTCATTATAGGCAACTTCTTGACATGCAATGTAAAACTCTTTGAGATGTTGTAGAGGACATGTTTCACCTTTGTATTTCTCAAATTTAGGCATCTCAAAGTTTGGTGGGAATGGTTTCATTGTGATAGACTTGTCAAAAGGATAGGGACAAATCTTTTCAAAAGAAAACTCCTTTTTGCCCCCATTCTGTAAGCCTTGTACAATGCTTTTGAGCTCATTAAATTGTTGGGTGAAGTCTGGAGTATTCTGTGTGAGAAACGGGGGTACATAACCTCTACCTCCTCCAAATTGTGCAGTTAAAAAGCCTGTGGAGGTCATACCAATAGTAGGATGACGTATATATTGATAGGCTCGTGACGTATTGGTTGCAAATGTTTTTTCCCCTATTGTTTGAAACAAAGATGTAGACAAGGGCATGTAAAACTACCCTATTTTGTTGACATTAGCACTTGCTCCTTAATTCATTGTCATTTCAGTGTTGTTATGTGTAGTATTTTTTGGCAGAGCGCTTATGATCTATTGAATTTGTTTGGGTGTCAATTAAGGTATTGATGCAGTTGTTGACACAAGTATTGATATAGGTACTGATGTGGAAGGTTTTATAATAGGTCCTTTATCAGTGTCACGTGATGATGTAGCATTTGAATTAGAAGCCATGGCTGTAGTAGCGGCAGCAGTGGCTTTGGTGACATTTCAGGTAAGGAGTGTTTCATCAAAGTCAGCAAGAACCATGACACCATTATGAATAAGATTCAAGAATATTTCAGCACTGTTATGCATAATGGCCTTCTCAACCATTTCTAAGTTGTATGGGTCACTAAGGAAGTCATTCACTTGGGTGGGTCTTTCTTCTTGGTCTACTAGTTTATTTTCTTTGGGCACTTCCTCAACTTGTACCCCAGTTCCTTGAAAATATTGAGTGGCGAATGGATTCTCCTCACGGGTAATAGTGTTGAATGTTGGACGCCTCATGTTTCTAGCTAGGGATAGAGTGACTACCATAAAATGGTGGATTTACAAGAATGGAAGACAAGAAGATGTAGGAAATGAAGTGGAGCAAAGATCTTGATTGTGGATTTGATTGGAATTGATTGGATTTGATGTTTGTTTAAAGATCGATTGATTGATTGATTGAAGATTGATTAATTGAATTAAAGGTTTTTGGAACAAAACCTAAGCATGACAAAACCTTATGATGATACAAACACAAAATGATTTAAAGCAGCACCTATTCTACTTGAAGATGGACTTGTGATCTCAAGCAGGATGGGACATTACTAAGGGATTTAAATTACTTGAGACAGACTAATGGTCTACAAGAAATGTTTGTGTTTGTTTGAGGATGAAGGTGTGTAGCACTTTGATTAAGGTTTTTCAACCTAAAAGGATTGGTTTGATTTGATTGATCTAATGCTCCAAGAGAAGGAATGATGATAGAAGAATTGAGAAATTGATCCTAGAAGCAAGATGGTTGTTTAATCGTATTGCTCAAGGGCAACAAAGGCATGATTGAGTGAGAATTTGGCCATGAAATTGTAGACTTTGTTGTTGTAAATGATTTTGCTAAATTTGTCACAATAATTGATTTCCTGATGAATTTATTTGGTAATGTGTTGGTACTCTTTGGATTTGTGAGTGGTTTCTTTATGTTCCCTAGTGACTGGAGGTTTTGGAAGCTCAACTTTCTTATGTTTCTTGAAATTGGTCATGTCATGTGTTGGTGCTAAAATTGACAGATTGGACTTCTTACAGATTTTGCTTATCCAATGAAGATAGATAAAATTGATTTGCCAATGAACGAGGTTTCAAAAACCCCCTAAAATTCTAATTCCACATAACCAAGGCTGGTGGACCTGCACTTTAAAACTTATCTTCAAAGTCTTCTAAAAGTTTCCTATAGCCGATAACTGATAACTTCAACTCCTACTTCTCAAGGTGTTAATAAGATCACAAAACTGAAAATATATGTGTTATTTGAAATATAATGTATTTAATATTGCTTGATATGATTGATATATGAACTGGATATTATAAAATAAAAGAGTAATTCAAAACTTGAAACAATGAAACCTTATATCAAACTCAATTAACGAGAGAGACCAGTGTTTTAATTCAATAACGGGCAATAGATTTGATAATTCTTCAATCTTACATTCAACTTCAGAGACGGATTTGAAAACAAAAGCTTATCACCTTAAAGGTGTTATGATATGCATATGTAACTAAAAAATTTTAAAAGTATTTCAATTTAATACTATTCCTCAGATGACGGACTAATTGATCAATATTTTAATCAATAAGATTTTAACCATGCAAAAATGAGAAAGAAACAATTGAATATACAGAATATAAACTTAAGTTAAAATATACGCAAATCAAAACTATCAATTTAAGGAATGTCGATTGATTTATCTGAAGGACTTGATTGTAAATAAAGAATGAAAATGATTACATAATGGAAGAAAATACAGACTTATTTCTACTTGATAAGAAGGTGTATATCAGATCCTTCCATACAATGTTTGAAATCAACTATCTTTTACTCCATCATTCCCCAGAATCCATCATCAATCATATCAGTCATCATGTCTTGTTCCAAAAATGTTATTCTTTTTGTTTGTAGATTTATGACTGAATATAAATATAAAATTGAAACGGTGTGTGAAAACATCACACCCTTTCCCTTTAACTAATCCATAACCGACTATACTATCAATTATATTGATTTGAGATACAAATTTCTACTCTTCATTAACTACAACTACCAGCCATTTTGTTGGAAAACCTACCTAACTCTTTTCTTTATTTGAATTCTTCCCTAGTGGCACTTGCTTGATTTGTAATTGATATCTATGAGAATCTGCAGGATTCATGTGGCATAGTTTGTGCTGATTTTTCTGTATCGACCCCATTTGTCGCTGATAGAAGAGAATACATGCAGATTATACTCGTAGGCGACCATGTTATGTTTGAAAGTTTTCAACGTGGGAGACTTTCTGGCAATATAGACATGTTGGGTCTGATATGTACATCGTATGCCTTGCTAAAGCATTGCAATTGCCTAGAGACTGCGCACATTTTCTACCATCTCTTTTCTAATATAGTTATTAATTATCTTTGTAGACACTAATGAACCTTTTATGGCATGCAAAGGAAGGCATGATAACTCATCTGATGAGTCATCGATGAGTTATCAGGCTTGCATGTATATCTAGTGTAACTCTCCTTTGTATCTATCACCTTTTAGCAACTGTATAATGGTGTTTGATGGTGACCTATGCTGACAATGTCATGCTTGTTGTTGGACAATTTGTATATTAAATTTGCAGTGTATTGGGAGAATCGATAGCTTTGATGGTAAATATGTGCCATGGAATCAATAAATTTGTGTCAAAGGATTTGGTTGACCCTGCTCCAATGTGTTTATTCTTTCCTATAATTTCTTATCAGCTATTCTGATCGAATGACAAAGAACGTCTCGGGCAGTGCAATGTATTGTTTATTAAACATTTTCTTCCTTTTGATTCTCTGGATACATAATAATCTCTATGTTACCCCATTTTTCATTACATTTGGATATGGTCATCTATCTCGACGTTAAGATATCTGAATCTTCTAATCAAAACAAAGTTTGCCATTTTCTCAATCATTATATTTTGACCTTCAACCTTGATAGCTTTATCTGCGTCATAGAAAAGATAAGCACATATCAAAGGTAAACAAATATTTCTATTGTAAATATGGATTCAAATAATATAGCATTTAATATAATACATAAGGAACATAAGTAAAATTTAGAAACACAATCTTAAGTTAGGGAGTAAACATATCGGGATAAAGGTAATTTATTATCCACCAAATTATAGATCAAATCTTGATGGATGGGAGGTTTGTCAAAGGGTGATAAATTGATTCTTTTAAATATATATAAGTCATAAATATAAAATGAGATCCATATAATAAAAATAAAACATATGAAGCAAGAAATAAACCAAATCTATAATGCAATTTGTATTATACAAAACTTTTAGTCTTTCTTTAATAATAAATGGTATGAAATTTACATATTAAGTAAGCATAGTAACACTATAACTTTTGTCATGATGAAATCATAAGTGTATATTAATACCACAAAACATCTAGATGGATATAATAAC
>MU227991.1:518270-539682 GCA_018584345.1 Thuja plicata | reverse complement strand
TTAGAATACTCAAGTGTGTTCGAAGGGGTCGTAGGATCCCTTGGGATACACTTGAGTGTTCCAATGTGTTTTCGGGGGTCAAAGATGGACCTAAGGGGTCCTAGTACACCTTCTTATGTGTTAGGACCCCTAGGAAGTCCCCCTTTGACCTCGGGGACACATTGGAACACTCAAGTGTGTCTCAAGGGGTTGTAGGACCCTTTGGGACACACTTGAATGTTCCAATGTGTCCCTGGGGTCAAAGAGGGTCCTAAGAGGTCCTAATACACCTTCTCACGCGTTAGGGACCCTAGGAAGTCCCCACGACCCCTTTCAACACATTTAAACACTCAAGGGTGTTGCAAGGGTTTGTACGACCCCTTTAGACACACTTAAGTGTTCTCATGTGTCTCTGGGGTCACATAGGGATGTAAGGGGTCCTAGTACACCTTCTCATGTCTTAGGACCCCTAGAAAGTCCCCATGACCCCTTTCGACACATTTCAACACTCAAGTGTATCCCAAGGAGTCCTACGACCCTTTGGGAGACACTTGAGTGTTCTAATGTTTCCCTGAGGGTTACATAGGGACCTAAGGGGTCCTAGTACACCTTATCACATGTTAGGACCCCTAGGAACCCTCTATGACCCCTTTGGAAACCTTTTGGATGTCTTATACTGGTGTAATTAACCTATATACTAATATGTCATATATAAATAATATATGATATATATAATGTAATATTTAATATTAATATATATTATATAATATTTAATGTAAAATATATATTATATAATATTTAATATATATAGATATTATATATTCTTTTATATATATAGATATTATATAATATTTAATATATATAATACATAATCTAATATATAATTTTTGACATATAATATATCATATGAAGGAGGGAGAAAGGGGAGGGAAAAAAATTTAAGAGGGAGAAAGGGGAGGGAAAATTTAAAAATTAAAATTTTTCCATCATTTTTGGGTACCTGATTAGGCTCGGTATCGCTTTGTACACCAAACCTACATGGTCAACTCTAAAAATGTCACAAAAATGTGTTTTTCCCCTGTTTCTCTAAGTTCCAGACTTCGACCATGTAGCTAACAACTTTTTTTTAATCCAAATTTGATGAAACGAAAAGGGTATCTTAAGGATATTATCAAATTTCTATCGATATAATTGCTGTCAAATTTTGAATTCGGTAAGTAATTATTAGTTATTTTCTAATTGAGTTACCTCTAAAGTGTTGATTTATATACTGATTGAAAAACAACTATAACTTTCAAACCGTATAATATTTTTGAAATCCAAAAAATGTGTCACATTCTATGCTTCATCTACTATCAGGTAAATTTTTTTATTTTTGAATTTTTTAAATTTTTCAATGAGTTAAGGTGGTCAGACACGAGAGTTTTTTTTTTTGAAAATGTTGTAGCAGAAAATTCATAATTAATTATTTTTTTGGAATAAAATTACACAAAAACATGCGTCACATCTGGGAATGAGTGTACTATTTATATATAAAATCTTATAAAAAATAATTATCACTTGATTATGATTTAGGTGGTCAGACATACACCTACTTCTTATTTTTTTCCTGAAATTGTTGTACTGCTGCATTGAAATCTATACTTTTCACCAATCATATTTAAGTTTTTTCAAAAAAGGCCTAGTATTTTAGAAACTACATTCAATTTCCTACAAATTCTATTCTTACAACTTTTTTATATTAGGTTGATAGCTAGTTCAAATTTTCACGTCAACTTGACTAACCCTGATTTTGCTGATTTTTCATTGCCACTTAAGGGCATAGTTTGGCCCCTCATGATCTTGCACATACCCATATAATTAATTAAAATTAACTATAATTTTATGGTAATATTAATTAAATTAATATAAGGATGATTTTAGACATTTACAAGTACTGCTTCCCACATACCGATCATCCTACATTTAGACTTTATTCTATAGGTGAGTTGGATGGATATTTTGGTTTAGCAGATGAGTAGTTCTTGGTTGAGGGTGGATGGTAGGTGTGATTTTATTATAGGATATGGTTTTCTATCTATTTCCTTACTCAGGATTCTTATGTATTTAGTGACATTTCAGATTGAATATTGTTGTTCTAGTTCCTCCACACTGTTGGTGTTGACCTCAGCCTTTGAACAATTTAATTTTTACACTAGAAGATCCAAACGAGATGATATACTTTATTGCGTTCCTATGATGGATGTTATGCACCCCCATGAGAGATCATTGGTAGTTAGAGATTTTACCATCTCCTTATATTTGATATTTATGACATCATGATAATTTGGGATCCTGACATTAGTATGTTTGGTGCATCACTTTAGTGGTTTTTAGATGAATGACTTCATAATTCCGAGCATGGTGTTATTTATATCATAGTAGTGCAGTGGACTGGTGGGGCAACATTCATGAGTTTGATATGGTATCTAGGAATTTGTTTCATCATGCAGATGCTAACATCTTGAGGGAAAGAAGTCTCTGGGAAGCGAGGATTGTAATGTCCCCTTTTTGGGACATTAGAAAATCAATTAAATAATTAAATTTTAAGTTGTCAAATTATATCAAATTAAATGAAAACTTATTTTAATTATTTAGTAAAGTATTAAAGTGACTTAAATGGAGCCTAGTGAAAGATTAATAAAAGTCACTTTATAATTATTTTCCCTCCAAATTTAATTTGAAATTATAAGGGGGAAAATGTAAAGACAAATAAAGGGAATTTTAAGAGTCTTCTGGAATCTTCATCAGAGGATTATAAAAAGGCATCTTAGGCTTCATTTTGGTTATGATTGGTATATGTTTTATTTTATTCTCTTGGAGAATACTAGGAAGCTTTGGCTTTCAATAGGCTTAAGGACACAAACCCTCAAGCTTGGAGGCAGTGGACAGAAACCCATTGTCTGTTGGAGATATCACTCAGGTGTCTCACTTTGTGCTTCAAAGTCTAATTTTTTATTATTCAATCTGACTTTTTGATATTTTATAAATTTTTGTACAATGTGTTGGACAAATTTAAATCAATTATATGCAACTTATTTGTTAATTTCTATAGAAAAAAATGAAAAATATCCTAGCGGGATATTACATTAGAACACTAGGATATGTGTAAGGAATAGGTCGATGGATGACCCACCATACATCGCACTCAATAGTTGTATCTACATCTATAGTGTTTGATCGCCAATCCCATCTATAGGGAACAAAAGTGGTGAACTGTGCAATCATTGTAGCAATAGGGATTATTGGTCCCCATCCTCTCTGGCACAACATTCAAACTAAGTTGAACCCATAGGTACTCCATGTCTCACTGAAATGCCTTAGAATCCTATCTGAGAGTTGAATCTCAATGATCCTTTATGACTAGGTCATCCACCCAATCAAATAATGCTCATGTCTACACAATTATAGGTAATATGCCTCACATTCCCACACAGGGCATCCAATGTACGATCTCCATGTAAATTCTTGCAAAGTACCCAATAAGTGTCGCCAGTAACTGGTATGATCCACATGTCTATGTGTCATTACCTCATAATAATAAGCATATGGATTCATTTCCTGAATAAATGGTCTGTAAAAAATGGGATGGAATACGACTATGTGTTCAAATGACCAAACATGTAGAAGAGTGACCCCGCATCCTAGTGATTGTGCTCCATGATAAGAAATGTCATACATCTTATGATAGATCATAGCCAGTAAAGATGTCCCCCAAGAATACAATGTCCCCCTTAGCCACATCTATGTCACCATCTCTCCTCACAAAATAGGGAACCCATGCCCTCTCTTCCCAAGTACCACAACTCCTAACACTACCCCACACAAAAATCCAAAATACAGATCATACCCTACCATATCATGCCACTTAATCTCATAGTCTCTGATCCCTAGATCTGCCACACTACAATTAAATAGGTCACATAGTTCTTCTCTCCCTATCTAGAATGATTACACCAGCCTCTCCCCTCGAATAGGAATCTGTAGAATCCTGGATGCATCCTCGAATGTAAAATTGCACTCTCTCATTGACAAGTGAAAAGAAGTATCTGAGTGCCATCTCTGACACAATATGGTGATCAATCCTCTATTTTCCCTAATCTTAGGCATAAATGTAATATGAAGCAACCCAATGCTAGCTAGGTGCTCGGGCTCCTTGGCGTCTAGTCTATGTCTGTAAGTGAGCATATCAGGATGATTCTCCCAAGTGATCAAGATAGAGTACCTAATCTACATATGCACATGTAGTTACCTAGTCAATCCAAATGCAGTAAAAAACAAAGCCAACAATGCATCTATGTGATCATATATAACACATGTCAAAAATAGCATTAAATACATTGCATAAAAATTCTATGTAAAACAAATGCATTGAACTAGGTCATCAAGTCGTTGTAATTTACAAAACCAATTTGTCAGGCATATGCGTCAAAAAAGTTAAACAGGTGCAACGAATCCCTAATATAAGTGTGTATAATTCCTAGCTCAAGTGTTTCTCTTCTGAAGATGTGTCACTTCAAATTCAAATGTCACTAATTTTATAAATTCTTATGCTAAAAAAAGTGCGTTGAATTGGCCACGAAAGCGGCAAATCTAATGATACTTGCATATAAAGCAATTAGCAGTTGTGGCTTGACTTAGAGCTTAGTATGAAGTACTCTAGAAAAACATGAAAATTGAGAATAATAAATGCACTAAATCACACATACATACCGATGTTGGGGCATCTTCTAGACGTTGGTATGTCCTAACTCACCCGCGGATGTGTATGCCATCCTCCTATGCCTCCATCACTTCGCAAACTCGCTCAGAGACTCCTTTTGATTCACCAAATTCTCCAAATCTATGAGTGAAAATGATCTTATAAATTGACCCCTAGGACCTATTTATACCCTCCCAAATCCTCCTTGGTGGATGTGCAACCAAATCCATTTGTACTGGTTGTGTAGATTTTCACCTTCCTGACCTCATAACTTTTACATATGACCTCATTTTTTTGAACCGTCAGGTGCATTGCTATCCTGGTAGTTTTTCAATAAATTGGGCTTCATTCCATATTGTTTTCTCAATTTCTTGAGGGAGCACCATAAAACCTATTCAGTATCAATTTATCATCGAGGCATACCGGGCATATTTTTAATACTTAATCTTTAAAACAACACCTAAAAATGCATTGTCTCATAGGAGCAAAATGTAGACACCTAAAACTAACATGTTTCCCATGTGTAATAATTTAACTAATATTCCTCTTAACTGGTTAAATAATATTTATTATTTGATTAATTAGTGTTTTTCTACTATTTTATAAATTCAAATCCATAATTCCCCGTAATTCCATAGTTAAGTAATTTTAATCAACTATATAATTATTAAATGTCTAACTAATTTTCATCACTTATTCTTCTATAGATAAATTAAATAATTATAATTATCCAATTACTCCCTTGTCTTTTAATTAAATAATTATGTTATATAATTTTTTTTTAATGGGTAATGGGCTGAAGCTGAGATTTAATTCTTATTATTTGTTAAGATTAAGTAGATTCAAACTCAAGACCTCCCAAATTAAAGGCTCACAAATTTATGGTTGTGTTGTAGGTTGTTGCCTATTTATGTTATATAATTAATGCTTCTTCATTGTTATTATTAAATTTGTGCAATAATTGTGATTAATCCATTAATTCCTCCTAATATTAAATAAATGTTAACTTATTTTATTTACTAATTTATTCCTCTCATAAATAAATAAATATTATTTATTTATTTATATTCCACATGCGTCATTAAATGAATATTCTAATTTATTTAATTAGATTTATTCTTATAATTCTAACTACCACTAAGTCTCAGTCTAACTCTTTAGTCACCTTTTCTTACTAATAAATCTAATCTATTGAGTAAACAATCAATTTAGTTATTTGTCCAATCTATTTTGTTGACTAATCAATCTATTTAGTCATCTCTTCAATTGATTCAGTCCACTATCTAATCTTAATCAATTCGCTCACAATCAAATGAGTTAACAAACCAATCTATTTTCTTCACTTCCCAATCAATTGAGTTCAACTCTTCAATCAAATCTAAATCAATCTATTTAGTCATCTATTTAATTGATTCAGTCCACTATCTAATCTAAATCAGTTCACTCATAATCAAATGAGTTAACAAACCAATCTATTTTGTTCACTTCCCGATCAATTGAGTTCAACTCTTCAATCAAATCTGATTGACTCTTCAATAAATCTCTGTCATCTCCTCAATCAGAGAATCATGATTCAAATTCACAAAGTCAATATAATGAGAGCTAATTCTCATAATTAAAAACCACACACTTTGAATTCTTATGTTGTCTAATTGATCTTAATATGAGATCCCACATTGCATTAAGGAGAAGAACAAAGGAGGAACAATTGGTTTGTATTTTAATTTGATATAGTTGATTTCATTTAATTTTTTTTATGCATTCTATTATCAAGCTTTCTCTTTTGATGTTAGGAAGTTCTAACTATGATTAATGAATCTTGGTGGTTAGATTTGTTGTTTAATTGTAGGTTTCTACAATTGAAATTAACCATATTTATAGATAGTTTGAGTTGTGAAAAATTTTTAATTCATTATATTCCAAGTTTTAAATATCAATTCCATCATTTCTTATCCAAGTTGAAATTATTCACGGTTGATGTATGTAGGAGTTGAATTTTATTTATTCGCTTGAATAACTCATTATCCTACATATTTTGCAATTTTTTAATTCTAGGATTTAGAATAGTCATTAGCGTAGAAATTAGCTTGCTATAATTTTTTATTTTTTAGATTTCAAGTTTCCAAATATTTAGATATTGAGAAAATAAAAAAATATAAAAAGGAAATTGCAATCTTCCAGTCTCTCGCTCAATGAACCAACAAAGGCCTACCTTGTGTTTCACACATATATCTTCATTGATCTCCTAGCGTAATTGTGACCCAATCAATGAGAACCTTGGGAGAGATTCTTATTGTTCTTTAAAGAGAGGGATTGCATCTTATCATACATCATACCTATTTTGCATCATGCTAACATGATGATCAACAGAAATGTTTTAGGCTAGAGGCCAAGGAGCTCACAACTCCTAAAAAATAATTTAATGCTAAGGCACACAACCTTAGGAAAAGATATATAAATGACTTGCAAGACTAAGATGAACAATCCCAATGCAAGATACAAGACCGTACAAGCTACCAAAAGAAATAATTATCTTCTAGTACATAGAGGGAATTGATGAATTAAAAAGATGTAGGTTCTCCTCATCATGTCAAACACTCACTTCCATAAACTTTGTTAACTCTGAAAGATATTATCGATTCACATATTTTCTCTTGTACATTCACATCATACTAACTTCACATTCAATCCACACTATCCATACTCAACTCAAACATATACTTGCCTATGTATAACAAATCGATCATCCAAAACCTCAAGTAGGTCAACCATGACAAGGATAAACAATATTGACACAAAGTTGGATACCATAAATACTTTCACTGAAATAATTCTACCTTACAAGATAAAGGTGACCTAAATAAAACATAACACACCTCCCATAATTGAATTAACCAAAGCGCACACAACACAACATCCTCCCTTAACAATATTAAATAGTTAATCAATTGGTTGAAAAATATTCTCCAATGCAAATAATATAATTTAAATCTAACCATAGTGTGGAGGGAACCATAAAAATATCTTAACACTTCCTCCAAAGTATATCCAAACCAAAAGATCATTAATTCAATTAACATAATCCATTGAGTCAGCCAGAGACCAACATAGACAATGATGTCAAAAATATAACAACATATATTCACTTGTAGAGAAAACCAATATAAGATATCTAAAATGGAATACTGCATGAATTAAATTGCACACTTACAAACATCAATACAAAGCATTCTCCAAACCAATCCTAATAGTCAGCCTCACTTTTAGAGAAAAACAAATCACAACTCAAACCTCTGAACTACTTGGAACTTGAAAACATGAAAGTGCAATGTTCACTTACCATACTCATTAACTCTAAAAATGCAAGCCACCAACTTATTAGGCAGAGAAATGCAGAGCATTCTCCCATAAGGACTTCAAATATTATTTCCTATATATTTTAGCTTCCCATACTATCATCTTCTAGATACACCACACACTAACTTGATATCACCACTAGGTGTCAAAACAATATTTGAACACTCAATATTGAACCTCTATGAGTTGCACACAATAGGAATCATGGCACTTCATAAGGTTGACATCAATGCAAACAACTAGTTGACATCAATAACAACACTGAACACATATTGTTAATAGTTTATTATTATGTTCATGTCTTCAAGGAGCTTCCAAATTGATTCAACAATGTTCTTGAGATTCCAATTTATCACTTTCTTTCTCTTGATAGAATTCATGAAAATTTGTGAATCCCCTTTTTTATCAGCATTTTTATATTTTCTCTCTTGTGTAGCTTAAGTAAATTCAAGAGAGCCTAAAATTCAGCTTCATTGTTGGAGCCAATGAAAATATTCTTGGAAATAGACCACAAAAGATCGCTTGTTTCATTCTCCTGAATTCCCTTGCATTACACCATCAAAATTCATTGTTAGTGTGCATAAAAGGGGGGTTTAACCACTTTATGTCCTCCCTATTGGTTTTTTGTGGACTTTGTGTTCTAGTTGTAAATTAGCACACATTTTAGATCATCCCAAGATTTTAAAATTTCCCCATCCTAAATCGTGAAATATTTTTTAGGAAGAAGTTGTTATTCTTTCATTTACTATTTTCTCAATTTTCTATTGTACATCAACTAATTCAAAATGTTTGTCATTGAATATGCAATTATTTTGTTATCTCCAAATATACATGAGCAACATTGAAGGAATAACAATCCATAGACCTTCCCATATTATGTTGTATTTTTTTAACCAACATTTGAAAACTAAATGATATTTTTTGGGAGATGTCCTTGCCAATTTAACTTCCCTTTTAAACCAACTTGAGAAAGTTGTCACAAATGGGCAATGCAAGAATAAATGGTCCACTAATTATTTTCTATTATTGCACATTGCACACCTTGATGGTCCACTTATTCCAATATACTTGAGATGTTCTCCTATGAATACTTGTTTATGCACCATCGTCCAAGAAAACACACTTGGCTTAAGGAGATTCCATTTACCCCAACACAAATCTCCTAAACCATCAAATCATTATTCCAAAGTATTTTGCATCTTATAGCCCATTTTGACTATGTATTCTCTAGGTTTTGAATTGGTTCATTTAATTTCACATTTTTTATTATTTAAATAGATCTTCCCTTTTTTAATGCTTCAATCAATATTTATGATCTCGAAGATATATTTCCATAGCATTTATTTTGTGCCAATCCCTGTCAATGTTCTTGACCAATTAATAGTCAATATCTCAAGCCCTAATTTATTCAACGATATATCTCCAAATCAATGTCAAGTTAGGAATCTCATATAAAAAGGGACAATCATTCTAGGAGTCCATCCAAAATCTAGCACATTCACCATTGTTGATCATCTAGTTAAGGTGTTCAATTATAAGATCAACTTAATAGTGGTGAAAGTTATTGAAAAATATTTGAACACTAGGATGACTTAAAATGAGAATAGAATGGGATATGCATGTTACTTTCAGATCTTTGAAAATAATATCTTATTCTTTCACATGTATGAATCAATTTATACCCTTCTAAATTTGTTTGGTTGATGAAAGTGACAAATTTTGTACAACAATTTGAGTGTTTTTTTATTTGATGTTATGTTAGGAATTTACAAAACTATGGGCTATTTAAATAACATTCCAAGTTTTTTAAAATATTTTTATTACATAATAAAAATTTAAATAATTTTATAATAATTGTATATGAATTGAAATTTAAAGAGACCTCTTGATCTATTTTTCTTTCTTTTTAGATATTATAGTGTGATTCAAACATTAATTTAAAATTATCATTGAATTAAATTCAAAAGAATTTTATGATGATTACATGATAGTTTATGAATTAATATTTCTAGACATTTTGAACCTATTATAGACTGTATTAACAATAAATTTTTATTATAAAATATAGTCAGTAGTTATCTTCAATCCATTCAATATGTTTAATAATATTTTTTCAAATAAAAATAAAATAAGTACTTATCATTATTTTTTAAATCTATATGAATTAATTACAATAGACATAACCACTAAACCTCCTTTAAATACAACTACTAATTTTATTCTTAAAATTTTTTTACCACTAATTAATAATCAATAAAAATACATTTATAAAAGCAAGAGCTTTAAAGGAGTTGGAGTCCCCGTCTTTTGTTAGAAATAGAAGATAGATTTGTGCATAGAGCATGTTGTAGTACCATAAGAGTAGCAACTAAGAATACAGGTACCTATTTTTAATTTTTCATATTAAAACAAAAGGAGATTGTTGGATCAAGAAACTAAAACAAGATCCAACCATAGGTACACCAATTGTCTAGTCCTACATCCAACCTACACATTCCCTATTTGTAATATTTAAAAGGTAAAATAATCATAATGATAAGAAGGAAATGAAAATAGTTTCCTAATTAGACAATATACAACCCTGTAAAGAATGCACACAAACTTCACTCTCAACATCAAATATTGAAACAAAAATTTCAATAGTGCAACAAAAAACCTACCATTCCATGGTTGGAATTGCATTGATTTGTACCTCTTTTCAAAGTCACAAGGAGACTTTCTGCTTTGTTAGTAGTTTTGAATTGTTATGTCTGACACTTTTTGGGTTCTAGAAAACCATGTAACCTTTTCTTTCATTAATAGATATTCAGTGGCTAACGCCACTTTTATAAAAGAAGAATAAAAAATAAAAAGATCGTAGTGTGGTAGTTGAGAGGGGATTGAAGAATGAGGGTATGTAAGAATGAGATATGGAATAGTCACTATACAAACGTATATGTTGCCCACTAATATTTATCAAAATAAAACTTCAACCCTAATTAATCAAAACAAAAGATTTGCTTCATTTTGGTACATGCGACTCATTTTTGTGATTTAGAGTTTCAAATATAAGAGATAAAAGTTGGCATGTAAAATGACTACGGATAAAGCTCTCTATGAGATACCCATGGAAAAAAATTAGCATAATAAATTTCTCATTGCATTTCATCATACAAATTCAATTTAAAAAAAATTTGAATGAAAAGAAAAAAAGATGTAAAGCTTTATGTCTCACCCCACATTTATGTGTTAGTAATAATTGAGAGAGGGGGTGAATCAGTGGCCTCAAAAATATTCCAATAATCAACCCAAAAACTTAGTACCACAATATTAAGCCTCTAGTTATCTTGAGTCCTATAAGATGAATGCCTCTGAATGTTCTTATAAAATTACTACTACTCAGAATGCTTTGTTAAACCTTCTTCTCTATGTTTACCGAATAGCAATCTGTTAATTAAGCTATGTGTAATGAAAAACACTAAAGTAATGACTCATAAACATATTGACACATGGATTTTTAACGTGGAAGCCCTGTTAAGGGAAAACCAACTTGGGACCGGTAACCCAATTTTTTCACTCTTCTGAAGTAAGCTCGGTGAAGAGCCAACCCTGTTAAAGGTTAAAAACATGTTGTTAGGTGTGACCTTGTTAGAGGATTTAAAATTTTAGTTTGTCACTTGATATCGAGCATCTCTATGCTACCTTCCATCTCTATGCTACCTTCCTTGATCAAACAATCACTTGGCCTGTCAATGGGTATCTGGCATCTCATGCTATCTTCAAGATCAAACTTTTTGATACTCCTGTAGATGTATCTCAATATAGAAAGGATCTTTAAATCATGCTCGGTTAAGAGACTTTCTATAACAATGGTTAAACTAAAATAGTATGATCTGTTCACATATACAACTTATACTTTCATATTTTCATATCTATTATAATCTCATAAAACTAATCTGACCAATATCTCTCTTTTAATACCTTTTCTCCACTGTTGTTCTGCTTGGTGATGCTATGCTATGTTGCTCGATGTCAAGAGAAATTCTTAGCTCTTTCCTTATCTTAAATGATCAGAACTGTATGAATTTTCTCTTCATTAGTTTCTCTTTAGCATCCTCTTTTTCATTCACTCCCCTTAATTCATAATGAATTAAGTTGTCTCTATATAGACATGATATCACCATTGTTAGGTTCTTGATTTTCTTGATCTTGGCGTGATCCACAATCTTAGCCAACTAGATTTAAATAAAAACTCCTATTTTATCTCACAGAGATCTTCTTGCCAACTTTTATAAAATAGCTTTAAATCCTTTACTTATCTCTGTCTTTATCTTGTCGATGAAAACAATAATAACTACCATTAAAGTCAATATTTAGTTCTACCAGCTAGATATTTTGTCATTTTTGAACATTAGTTATTTTTGGTGTTTTAACTATTTGATAGCTCTGGTCAACACTCTAGTTCTCCTCAGGATTATCCGTTAGTTTACAATATATTCCTGGTCATCGGTTATGCTTGTGATTCTGCTCATCAGTAATGCTCATCGATTTTCTTGCTTGGGCATCAATGTGACTTAAATTTTGGTGATCTCTTTCCATCGGATTCCACTGACCGTCGGTGTTTGAAGTCTTTTATACATTACTGAAAGCATAATCTTTATCTCTCTGAATCTCTAAAGTCTTACTTTGATTATAACAAAATATATTATATCAAGTTGACATCAATGAAGATATAATCCATTAATTGATTTAATGTCTTGCATTATCTTTTTGCATTTTGGTGATCAAATTAAGATCTTCAAACATTCAATCAATTACATGTCATCAATCTCTCCCTTTGGCATTGATGGAAACATACTTCATTATCATACTATACTATCACTAATACAATATGAAATATACAGTTTCATCAAGATTTCCTATTGTAACTGTTACAAATGTCTAGCTCTTGGTAAGCTCAAATAGCTTAGATTTGTTTCTTGCAGAGTGGTTGTCTTCAATCTTCAATCCCTTCATTATATAGATGTAGCATCTTCTTTCTCTATTCTGATATGTGTTTTGTCTTGACTGTTCCTCTTCTTGATAATGTCTTTTTCCTTTGAGATCAATTTCTCTCTTTATCTGAACTCTCTTCCTTTGTTACTTCTCTCCCTTAGATGGATATTTCATATGTAATCAATTTCTCTCCCTTTGAATATTGATTAACTCTTCCTTCTAATTCTCAGGAACTTCACTTCATAGATAATGATATAATATTTTCTGATCAATGAGATAATCTCTCCATTATGATTCAATGAGATAATCAATGAGATAATCTTTCCCTTATGATAATGCAAATATCTCCCTGATGATGATAATGAGATAATCTCTCCCTTTGACAATAACTCCAAACAAAAATCATCTATATCATGTTCCATCCCTTTACATAATATATTCCTTGAATTTCCCTATCCATCAGCAATACAATGTCTCTAGTTTTTGGTGTAGATTTGTACCTTGTTGTATACAGATGTATCTGTTGCTATTTATCTTTGTGTTTGCATCAACATGAATGATCTTCAGATTATGTGTAGGCTGATACAAACTCCTAGTCAGCTTACTGACTGATAGACAAGGGTTGTACCCCTAGTCTCTATCTCAAGTACTCAAAAGTATCTTTCGGTAATGGCTTGGTGAATATATCAGCTAATTGTTCCTTTGATTGAACATATTTCAATACACCTCCTTTGCTTGCACTTGTTCTCTCAGATAGTGATACTTGATAGCAATATGCTTAGTCTTAGCATGCATGAATAGATTCTTAGAAATATTAATTGCACTGGTATTATCACAGTAGATAATTAATGGTTCAAGAATATTCATATTCATACCTTCCACTAACTTTTTGATCCATGCAATATTGGAGCAATTTGCAGCAGCAGCCACATATTCTGCTTTTGCAGTAGACTGAGAGATGCATCCTTACTTCTTGCTGATCCATGTGACAATTTTGTCACCCATGAAGAATGCTCCTCCAGTTGTGATCTTTCGGTCATCAATGTTTCCAGCCCAATTAGCATCTGTATAGACTTGTAGCTCAAATTTTCCTTCTTTTTTTATACCATAAGCCATAGTCCTTAGTGTTCTTCAGATATCTCATAATTCTCTTGACAGCAGTCATATGTGATTCTTTGGGATTAGCAGAGAAACTTGTAACTATTCCCACTGCATGTAGTATATATGGTCTGGTATGAACAACATACATTAGTTTTCCAATCATAGATCTATACAAGGTTTGATTTACCTCATTAGATTTGTCTTCTTTTGTCACCTTACATCCAGTAGCCATAGGTATTCCAACAAGTTTTTAATCTTCCATCTTGAATATCTTCAGCACTTCCTTGATGTATTTGGACTGAGTGATATATATGCCTGCATCTTGTTGAAGAATATGTAGACCTAGAAAGAATTTGATCTCCCCAAACATAGACATTTCAAATTATTTTCTCATTTCATTAGCAAAGGACTTGCATAACAATTCATTTCCCCCAAAAATGATATCATCAACAAAAATTTCAGCAATCAGAATATTACCATCGGTGTCTTCTTTTAAGTACAGATTGTTATTTTCACTTTTTCTAACAAATTCAATGCTAATGAGATAGGAGTGAAGTCTTTCATACCAGGCTCTCGGTGCTTTTTTTAATCCATACAAGGCTTTGTGTAGTCTACATACCATGTTTCTCTTGTCTGGATCAACAAAACCTTATGGTTGTTCAATGTATACCTCTTCTTCAAGTATTCCATTTAGGAATGTAGATTTGACATCCATCTGGTATACCTTTGATCCTTTGAATGCAGCATAAGCAAGTAATATTCTAACTCCTATTCTAGCAATGGGTGCAAAAGTTTCACCATAATCAATAGCTTCTTCTTGTGCATATCCCTTGCATACTAACCTTGCTTTGTTTCTAGTGACTTATCCATTCTCATTCAGCTTGTTTATGAATATCCATTTGGTACCGATGATATTCTTGTCATCTAGTCTCAGTAATAGTGTCCATGTACTATTATTCTCTATCTATTCTATTTCTTCATTTATAGCACTGACCCATTCCTCATTTTCAAGAACATTATAAACAGATTTAGGCTCAAAATCACAAAGTAAACATTTAGTGTTTAGTGACTTACTTCTTGTTCTCATTCCAGCCTTCTTGTCTCCTATGATTTGATTATGTGGATGATTTCTTCTAACATACTTGGAAAGTTTCAGTTCAGCTCTGTGTTCATCATTCTGATCAATTTCTTAACCTTCATTCTGATCTTCATCACTCGGAACATCATCTTGGGGATTTTCCTGATTTTTGGTAATTGTAGCCTGATGCTCGCGTGCAATGTTCTGTTGCTCAAGAGTGACCCACTATTGCTCGAGTAGAGTGTCAGGTTCTATATAAACAAACCTGTTGTAGTCCTCTGGTTCTCTTCTGCTTTCCTTATCATTCTTTTCTGCAAATTCATCTATTTTCACATTTGCACTTTCCATGATTTTGTTAGATGACTTATTAAGACACTTATAAGCCTTGCTTTTGGTCGAATACCCTAGGAAGATACCTTCTTCACTTTTGGAGTCAAGTTTTCCATTTTTATCATCCTTTAAAATATAACATTGACTACCAAAGATTCTAAAGTAACTTACATTGGGTGTATGACCATACCAAATCTCATAGGGTGTCTTCTTTGTGTCCATCTTCAATTGTACTATGTTTAATGTGTATACAGCAGTACTGACAGTTTCCCTCTAGAAATTTTGAGTGATATTTTTCTCAATCATCAATGTTCTTGCACATTCAACAATTGATATGTTTCTCCTCTCAGTAATTCCATTTTTTTGTGGTGTTCTTGGTGCAGAAACCTGTCTTTAATTCCATGCTCATTGCAATAGTTAGTGAATTCATCTAAAGTAAATTCCCCTCCTCTATCTGACCTTAAGCATTTCAATTTATTTCCACTTTGTTTCTCTACCATAGCCTTATACCATTTAAACATCTTGAATGTTTCTGATTTATCTTTTAAAAACATAACTATCATCATTCTAGAATAATCATCAACAAAGAGAATAAAATACCTATCTCCATAGTAGCTATTTGTCCTCATTGGTCCACATAGATCAGTATGGACTAATTCTAGAATTGCATTAGATGTATGGGTTTTACTCTTGAAACTAGACTTTTTCATTTTACCTTTTTTACAATTCTTGCACATGATATGCTTGGGCTTAATCATGCTCGGTAAGCCTCTGACATTCCTTTTGTTGTTTATCTTTATCATATTTTCAAAGTTCACATGACACAATATTTTGTGCCACAACCATATGTCCTTATTTCTAGCCATCAAAAAAGTGGTTTTAATGTCATCAAGATAGAAAATGTTACCTTTTGTCTGCTCACCAGTTCTGATCAACCTTCCTGATTCATTGAATATCTTTGTCTTCTTATTTTCAAATGCTACTCTGTGACCTGAATTGTTCAACTGAGAAACACTTAACAAATTATAATTCAATCATTTTAGCCAGTAAGCATTTTCACATTTGATCAGGTTATTTAACATTATAGTTCCTTTACCTTCAACTGGACAACATGTGGCATTACCCATTCTTACTGAACCACCATTACAGTATTCAAAAGTCTCAAACTTGTGCTTATCACCAGTCATATGGTGAGTGCGGCCACTATCTATGATCCAGACATCATTCTTACTAACCTTAGATATGAGTGCGATTTCATACCTTTCTCCTTCTTTGTTTGATTCATCCTTCATGGCCACAAATACCACCTCAATGTCTTCTTCAGATTCAGTGTCAGTGTCATCAATTTTGTTTTCATCTAGGTAACAATCTTTCTTTCCTTTGTCCTTGTAGTCTCGGGTATCTCTCTTGCCAGATTGTTGGTTGCTTCGATAATCTATATTATCACCTCTATCAAACTTCTTTTCATATGACCTATCATTACTTCTGTCATCTTTTCTCCTGTTTGAACATCTTGCAACAAAGTGTCCAACCTCTTTACAATTGAAACATACAAGTGGTAATTTACCTTTGCATTTACCTTTGCTTCTCTGCAATCTTCTTATCATTAGAGCTTCAACCTCATCAAGTCCTTGATCCTCATTATCACTTTCACTATCATTTCTAATAGCATGTCTATGACTTGAATTACTTGTCTTCAAAAAAGATTTGAATGCAAATGCTACAGATGGTAAGACACTATTATCAAAGTTATTCATCTGAAATGAAATTATTCTTCCAATCAGACTATCTAGAGTAATTGTATTGTTTGCAACTACTCTCATTTGTTGAATAATAGAAACTCTAATAGCATATACAAGCAGTAAGGCTCTTAATATTTTCCTTACCACTGTCTCCTCTCTAAGTACACCTCCAACTCCTCTGATAGCATTGACTACCTCTTTGATTCTATAGCTATACTAAGTGATATTTTCTCCTTCCTGTATATTTTAAATGTGGCCTTCTTATTCAACCATACACTTCAACATAGTCCTTGTTCATCAGCCACATACAGAAGTGAATATGAGTTATTCATCCTACATGCATGTATAATTCGATCTGTTGCCTTCTATCCAGACGGGGTTTTGAATGGCTCTTAGAACGAGAGTCTCACAACCTAGACCAATCCAAGAATGAAGTATTTTTCTCCATGAATGCAATGTAATGTAATGCAAGATTAATCTAAGAACATGAAACTAGTCTATTGCAAATGAGAGCTTAATGTAAATGAGATTATGAGCTCAAATGCAACAGAAATTCTTTATTCTAACAATGCCTTATTTTTTAGGGGGGTTTGAATGAGAAATTGGAGTTCTTTTATAGACTGAGAGTCTGCTCAGAATAGAAAGTTTCCTTTTTGAAATAAAACAGATAAAAAAGCCAGTTCAGATTAGCAAGTTTTCTTTAAAAGAAAACAATGAATTGTTTTCTCTTTGTTTTTAACTGTTTTCTTTTTTATTTTAACTGTTTTCTTTCTCTTTAAAGCATAGTTAATTCAAAATTTCCATTTCTGAATTGAAGAGAAGATTTTTGAGAGAATATTTAATTAAATAAATAGAATATGACCTCATAAATATGTTTTTATCAATTATTTGAATAATTCAATTCAATTTTTGAAATGAGGATATTTATTTAATAATTAAATATTATTTAATTCCTTTTTATGTGTTTTAGCTAAAAAGGGTGAATTTAATTTAATTAAAGTGCTAGGACTTTATAGTTAAATTAATTCTATCATAGGGTTTGTTTAGCTAATTGATTGATATTTAGGAATTAAATATAATGTATGATTAATGTAGATTTAGGGTTTTTTGCATTTGACACTTAGGTCGAGTAGAGTCAGTCAAAACTCAGAATTTCCTATTACAATAGGACTTTGATGATTCAAAAGAATGACAAATGCAACAAAATTGGTTAGGGTTGCAAGATGCCAATTTTGGGGTGTTACATTTTTCCCCTCTTTGAATTGATGTGCAAGCAAAACATTGATTCAAAGAATAGTCTGATGTCTGAAGCATAGAATAATATATTTTGAAAATTGATGATGCAAAGATCAATTGATGAAGATTTCAAAGCCATCTCTAGGACAGATCTTAACTCTCCGAAGTCTAGGTTAGATTGCCAAGACGCTGATCAAGTAGAGTTTTTGAGAGTCATTTCTAGAATGAAGCTTGATCCTCAGGGATCTGGGTTAGATTTCCCCGATACCTAATAGATTAAGATTTTGAGAATCATCTCTAGAATGAAGCTTGATACTTAGGGATCTAAGTTAGATTTCTCAGATACCTAATAGATTGATATCTTTCAAAAGATTGTCCCCAGAATGAGGCTCAACCTTTAGGATTCAGGGTTAGATTGCCCCGATACCTATCCATAAAAAGATATTCAATAGAGATTTTTAGGAATATCTCCAGAATGAAGCTTAGTCCCCCAATATCTAGGTTAGATTTCCCAGACACTGGTTAGATCGAGTTTCAGAATCATCTCTAGAACGGAGCTTGATTTTCAAGAGTCGGGGTTAGATTGCCTAAATTCCTAATAGATCATTTTTTTGAGAACCATCTCCAAAACGGAGCTTGATCCTCGAGAATCTGAGTTAGATTGCTCAGATACTTAATAATTTGAGATTTTGAGAATCATCTGTAGAACAAAGCTTGATCCTCAGAGTTGCGGGTTAGATTGCCCCAATACCTAATAGATGATGAGATGTAAGGAACAAAGATGCCCCTATTAATTGTGTAGTATCCAATTTTGACTATGAAGTATGAGAACTAAACATGCCCCAAGTGATGAGATACCCCTAGCAACGAGGATTTTTGAATTCAGATCAGATTGATTGGAATAGATTCAATGATGTAATCATCCTGCCCCCTCGGGAATGAAATGGAAAGACGACATGTCATAATGATGATTGAGAGTGAGAAATCACAGATAGATGTTAAATTGGAGATCAAGAAGAACTCAGAACAGATTACAGAAGAATTTGGAAGATTTAGAATCAATTTTGAGTGATTTCAAGGTCTGGTTGACCAAGTTTGACTAGGGTTGACCAGAGTTGACTTTTGATGAAAAGTTCAACAATTTGAGAAAATGTTGATTAGATAAGATTCTGACAAGAAAGCAATGTCAAAAATTTGACTGCACAAGTTTCCAATTGCATCGATCCCAAAAAATTTAAAATGCAATTTTGAGCTATATAGAAGTGTCAGATTTCAATTTCGATCACGAAAATGGATTTAGAGCGGTCAAATTATCTACTAGTGAAATTTTCATGCAAATCGGAGCACTTTTGAAAATTAGGTCAAAACCTATATATGAGTCAAAAAGGTCATTTTCAAATCATTTGCATCCGTTGACTTTTGAGAAAAGAGCTCTGAGTGAAAATGGTGGTCCCCGTGAGCACTCATCATTTCAAGCGATCCAGGCAGCATAGCTGGTTAGCAATGTACGGACCCCCAGTAAGTGGTCAATTAACCTCTCTGTGATTCAAATTTGATCACTTTTTGTGAATTTTAGCACATTTTTTTGCTTTTTTAGAACTATGTCGCAGGTTCTCACGCGAGGAACTAGTTTCTTCACACGGCCCGTAATGAGATCTCAAGTGAGAAACTGCCAAAAGGAAATTCTCATGTCGGTCGGTGGGTATCCTCATGTGGGAGGGTACCCACATCTTGCGTGGGAAACCCCTTGACAGGGGGTTTTCTCATGCAGACAGTGATGAAACCTCGTGCGGGGATGAAACTTCACGCGACCCATAAAACTTCTTCGCGCGTAAGGCTTCTTCTTCGCATGGAAAGAACTTAACAGTTTGAATGCAAAATAAGTCTGCATCGCATCCAATAGCATATGCATCAGCGTTGTTCCTTTCTATAGGATGTTTGTAATGTTTTAAGTCTCATTTATGCATCGATTATCATAAATCATGAGCCAAGTACTGATCGTACATTATTGTTCGCATGTTTTGCAGGTCGATTTCCCTGACATAGAATTTGGGTCACATCATCCATCTATCAATGGGCTGATGAGACAGTTAGATGATGCAGAGATTGCACATATTGACAGTTTGGGCCTGTCACATCTTTGTGAGGTACCCGAGATGTAGGTAAATCATGGACTCCTAGGAGCTTTGGTAGAGCGTTTCCAATTGGAAATGAACACCTTCCACCTACCTCAAGGCGAGATGATAGTGATACTGGAGGATATATACAAGATTCTTTGGATACCCTTCCACAGACCCAGAGTGGAGTACGAGGTGCAACCATGACCGGGTACACTAGCACTACGAGAGATCTTGCAAGATGATCTTGTCATGGGTAGAGCCATCCTATGGGAGGAGTTCATCAGGGATTACGGACGTGGGCAGTGATTGGCCATGGTTTTGGTAGCATTCCTTGGATACAATCTAATGTCAGATCGAGGTCAACATGGTTTTGAGTGTGGTTGGGGTCGGATGTTACAGGATGCTGGCCAAGCCTATCAGATACGGGTGGGGTCTGTAACACCCCAAAATTGGCAACTTGCAACCCTAACTAATTTTGTTGCATTTGTCATTCTTCTAGATCATCAAAGTCCTATTGTACTAGGCAATTCTGAGTTTTAACTGACTCTACTCGACTTGAGTGTCAAATGTAGAAAATCCTAAATCTGCATTAATCATACATTATGTTTAATTCCTAAATACCAATTGGCTAAACAAACCTTATGATCGAATTAATTTAATTAATAAAGTCCTAGCAGTTTAATTAAATTAAATTCACCCTCTTTAGTTGAGACACATGAAAAAGGAATTAAATAATATTTAATTATTAAATAAA
>MU227991.1:482834-501187 GCA_018584345.1 Thuja plicata | reverse complement strand
AGAGCAATTTCAAAAACCCCGTCTGGATAGAAGGCAACAGGTCGAATCATGCAGGCAGACAAGATGAATAATCTCATATTTAGTCTTGTGTGTACCTGGTGAAGAAGGACTATGTTGAAGTGTATGGCGAATTAACAAGGCCAAATTTACCACATACAGGGTCAGTGTATGCTAGCCCATATGCACCATGAGATGCATGAGATCACCTATAAAGAGGTAAAGAGTATGGCTGCAAGAGTGTTCGTTCTACAGGTGTGGGCATGGGAGCACCTACCAATTATGTGGCCTGTGTGCGAGGATTTGAGACAGCCATTGGAGCCATATATATATAGCTACATAGGTTTGATTACTCAGCCTGCGCTAGGTAAGATAGAGCAGTGGCGAGTGACCCTTGATGATTTGGTAGCTGTGACATGGTGACCATGGAGGTTGACAGAGGATTGGGACAATGCTAGTGATCAGCTGGGTTACATGCTTGTGTCACAACCACTCTTCAGTCGGGCTATATCCATTATTGAGCAATTCCCCCTTTCACATGTCTAGCGGCAGTTTGGCTAGGCACAGGAGATCTCACAGGAGTATTGTTCCTATGCTCATTTCACTGATGAGCTTAGGAAGGGATGCTCAACCAAGTTAGATACTAGTCAATGTATGATCGATGTATGAGCCCTAGCATAGAATCAATGGGATTATCTGAGCAGGATTGCAGATGGCAGCATGACCGCAGAGTACAGAGAGTATTTCAATACTCATTCCTTCCCCCAGTTTATAGATCTAGTGGGCATGGGAGCACCAATGTAGGGAGTGCACTCATAGGTGCCACAGCAGCAAGTACCAATGCCTCCACCATAGTAGATACCTCGGCCACCGCCATAGTAGGTACCACAATAGGGGCCATGTCCATGCACCGTATAGGTGGATATTCCCACACGGTAGATGAGGACTAATCTCGGTACAAGTAGCAGCATGAGGCAGAGCAGGAGGAGGATAGTTGCATAGTTGGATGATGTGCAGGAGTAGGCAGAGCAACAGGAGGTACTGCAGGAGGACCCGATGCAGGAGGATTATCCTGCATTAGAGCCAATACAAGTTCCAGTACCCAGAGATGCATTATCACAGGCATAGGAGGCCCTACGGAGAGCTAGAGAGAGAGTATGACAGCTAGCAAGGCAAGTTACTGACTTATAGGTATAGGTTGCCATGCGGGATGCACAACTTCTAGATAGATATCATGAGCTACAGGATGTCCGAGGGAAACTAGAGACAACTCGAGAGGAGACTAGACATCAGACCACCCAAGCAGCCTATTAATACACATCCTAAATAGAGGTGGTTCTTTATGAGGCATCGCAAGTGGCTAGATTTTCCTTGTATGCCAGAGGATCAGAGGGTGCACAGGCACCTCCTCCACCAGATATGCCTCCTCCTCCACCTCCTCTAGGTGACAAGGGAGAGGGCCAGAGCTAGATATATTGAGAGATGAGATCATATGATGTATCTGATGCATTGGCATCCTTGTATTGTACCACCATTTTTGAGATAGACTGTGCTCGAGTAGAACCATTTTGTATTGTATCAACACTTTTGATATATATATATATATATATGAGCTCGTCTTTTTGTATCATTGCATCTGTCACATTTTTTTGTATATGAGATGTTTCCTATATTCTTAGATGTTTTAGATGATTTAGAATGTATGCAAATGATTGAACATGTTTTGAATATATATAGATGTATGAAATGCACATGTATTGATGCACATGTATGTAATGTTTATGATTTATGTGATGTAGATGTAGATGCAGATTTTGTATGTTTGCAGATGATTTATGTTAATGCACTTGTGAATGGAAATATGTAAATGCAATATGTATATGATAATGCATTTGTGAATGTAATGTATATGGTACTAACATCTCATGCAGGGTGTCCAGATGTGTCACAGGTGCTAACCAAGAGAATATGTGAAGAATCGAGAGCAAGGATCAAACACTTGTGTAGTCGTGATGAAACCAGGACTTTGAAGAAGAACTCCCCAATGTACAAATCTAAGATAATGCAATGAAGTGAGCACCAAATTGCTGTCACAATGCAATTCTAGAATGAAAATGCAATCCTATGCTAGATGCAATACCTAGGACATGGTTGTGAGACCCATCGTATAATCATCATCATTGAGTATTTTTAGAACATCAGAGTCGATACAATCCTTACTGGTGCCACTGCAACCATAAGGATATGAATATGAATTTCATTGGATAAAATGTAGGAAATGAACGTAAGAACCAGGGCACAAAAGCTAAGATGACCTGAACATTATTTCTTGTTGATGTTGCAAGAGTACACTAGTATCGAGACATGAAAAATGAAGATAACCATGAGTGTGATCATGCATAAAAAAATAGAGCAATAACAGTCAAGGAGATAGTACCGACCTCACCATGGTGTACAAATAAAAAATATCAAGGGATGTGAGGCTTTTCCACCTTAATGTGAGAGCTCTTATCACATACACCATGTTTATTTGATGTTGCCAGATCATCAAGACTACACTAACAAGCAATAGACAAAGAAAATATCAATGAAATCAATGAGAACAAATAGCATACAAAGAAATATTCAATCATAGCTCAGCCAGTTTCAAAGTTTTTGAATATGTATATGTATAGGGGTGTTGAAAAACACCGTTGTGCTTGTGAGTGCATTGTGTTTGATTATCATTGATAGATGTTTACATTTGAGATATCCAATGTGTGTTGAAAAACATAGATGTGTCCAAAGATAGTGTTGAAAAACACTGTGTGAATGTGGTGTTGAAAAAAACCAGTTTATGTCAGTAGTGAGTTGTCCTACATAAGTGACAAGATTACTAACTTGGGTGTAAACCAAAGATGTGATCAAATTGGGGACCCATGCCCCCAAGTAACAATGACTGATTTGACAAATTTTGTGAGGGAAAAATAGATTTGGTTTCCCCCAAGCATATGGCACTGAATCAATGTCAAATCAGGAGGGTTCGCAAAGGAACCAAAGTGTCACAAAAGTGACCAAAAGCTATGTACAAACTAAAGCAGAGAATCGTCAAGACCAAGTATCGATAGATAGATCATTTGAGTATAACTCCAACTATAATGGGTGTGAGTAATCTCAATAGTATAGGGATTGTAGACAGATTTAGTGAGAACCAATGGTGACTGACGTGATAGAGATTCTCAAATGAAGAGATCATAGTACTAGCTAGACATCAGCAGGAAGACATAGTGAGAACCATTGGTGACTGATGTTAGGGAGATTCTCGAGGAGAGAGATCTCAATATAAGCAAGACAACATTAGGCATATGCAGTGAGAACCACTGTAACTGTCATGAAGTAGATCCCAAAAGGTAATAGGATAGTGCCCCCTAGACCAGGAGGGTTTCCCCGAGAGTATGACCAGTTTCAATACATGTAAGTTGGTGTCTTGACAGGAACTGAAAGTGTGTGGAAAAGAAAATGCAAGTAGGAAAGCAGAAAAGCAGGAAAGCAAATGTATAAATCCAAGTGGTGTTGCAATAGATATAGCAATTTGGAACAAGAGGTGCCTATTTACCAGGTTTTCACCTTCTTGGCAGAAATTCTTTTTTGCTACCATGACGCATGTTTGCCAGGTTTTCATCAATGGTGCCATTTTTTCTTTTTCTCTTTTTTTTGTATTTTTCAATTTTTTAATTTTTTTGTATTTTTGGAATATATAATTTTTTTGGAGATACATCAAAATGCCTATCGCTAGGTTTTCACTAAGATGATCATTTTTTCAAGAATTTTTTCAAATTTTTAGAATTTTTCAGGACTTTACTATATACATGAGCACACTGAAGATGTCTCAGCTGTAGAACCATTTCAGATGAAGAGTGTTGATGGGCTCCTTGAGTTTCTCCCCTTCAGTAGTATAAATTTGATAGGTGCCAGACCCAAACACTACAGTGACAACATACAGACCAAGCCAATTTGGTTCAAATTTTCCCTTCTGGGTCCGATGTTGTTGATTCTTAGGGTTCTCCCTTAGAATGAGGTCACATAGTTGGAAGTCCCTTGGTTGAACCTTCTTGTTATAGCTCTTAGACATCCTTTTCTGGTATGCTCTAAGGTGATCAAACGCCACTTGCTGATGTTCATCAAGTAGTTCTAGCTCTTATAGCAGAGATATTTTGTTATCATCATCAGTAATGAGGCCTTTCAGAGAGACTCGTAGGGAAGGAATCTCAACCTCAATTGGAAAAACATCATCTTCTCCATAAACCAAAGCATAGGACATAGCCCCTATTGGTTTTATTATGCTTGTCTTGTATGCCCAGAGAGAAAAATTGATCTGGAGATGCCAATCTCATCCAGATTTGTGCACTGTGTGATGCAAGATTTTAAGGATTGTCTTGTTTGATGCTTCCACCTGTCAATTACCCTGAGGATAATAGATGGAAGACCAATGCTGAGTAATTTTAAACTTAGAGCATAGCTCCGTCAAATCCTTGTTTTTGAACTTCCCCCCATTATCAGTGATTATTGCTGAGGGTACACCATACCTGCAGATGATGTAGTTGAGAATGAAGATTGCTACTAATTTTCCATTGGCAATGGTGAGAGGGACTGCCTCCACCCACTTGGTAAAATAGTCTGTAGTTGTGATGATCAACTTATGTCCATTTGAGGATGAGGGATAAATCTGACCCACCAAATCAAAGGCCCATTATTGAAATGGCTAGAAGTTAATGAAGGGAATAAGCTCCTTGGCTGGAGCATTAATCATATTACCATATAGTTGACACTGTTTGTGAGACTTAGAAAACTGTGTAGCTTCTTTTTCCATATCTGGCCCATAGTAACCAGCTCTAATAAGTTTACGGGCCAGTGTCAGGCTGTTAGAGTGAGACCCACAGATGCCTTCATGTACCTCTACTAACACATGCTTGGATTCATTGGGTTCTAAACACCTAAGAATGGTACCATCTAGACCACGCCTATACAAGTCGTTAGCTATGATGACAAATCATGAAGCACTATGGATTAAGTGACATTTCTCATTCTGAGTGTAAGTGTCTGGGACAATCTAGCCACGAAGGTAGGAATAAATATGATGGTAGCGGGATGAGTCATGTCCAATGATAGAACAAATCATCCAGGACTTAGGGGAATCATAGGTTGGGTAGCGTAATGTCTCCACTAGGAATTCATGTTAGAAATCATTTTCTGGCATCTGTATCATGGAAGCAAGAGTAGCCATGGCATCTGCAACTCTATTATCTGCCCTTGGAACCTGTTGAAATGTGATGTGAAAAAAATAATTTCTAAGGTCATCAACCAACCATTTATAAGGCACCATCTTTTCATCTTTTGTCTGATAGATATCATTTACTTGATTGATGACTAATTGTGAATCTCCAAGGACATTGAGCTCATCCACTCACCACTCAAGGGAGATTTTCATACCATTGAACAAGGCTTCATACTCGGAAATGTTATTTGTACAAGGAAACAATATCTTGTATGCTTTTGGTAAAGAGTACCTTTGAGGTGTGATCAATAGTATCCCAGAACCTGACCCCTATTGGGTAAATGAACCATCAAAGAACACAGTCCAAGATCAATGCGTGAGATTTAATATGGACTCATCTAGAAATTCAATGTTCAATGGTTGATGATCTACTAGAGGTGCTTCCACCAATTGATCTGCAATTTCTTTCCCCTTAATGGCTTTTCTTTCTACATATTCAATAACAAATTCACTAAGAAGCATGACCTATTTAGCTAGTCTACCTGTGAGGGTAGCTTTACTGAGAAAATATTTCAGAGGATCAATCTTAGCAATAAGGCATGTAGTATAAGCCAGCATGTAGTGTTACAGTTTTTGTGAAGCAAATACAATTGCAAGGCAAGCCTTCTCTATAACAGAATAGTTTGTTTCATATGAGACCAGAGTTCTACTAATGTAGTAGATAGCCCTTTCTTTGTTGTTCTGATCTTCTTGAGCTAATAGGACACCCAGTGATGTATCTGTAGCAGAGATGTAAAGTATGAGTGGCTTCCCATGAATTGGAGGCATTAATATTGGTGGGTTCATAAGATATTGTTTGATTTGTGTGAACCTCTCATCACATTCCTTGTTCCATTGGTAAGTCACACCCTTGTCTAAAGTCTTGGTGAATGGTTGTGACTTGTCTGCCAATTGTGAGATGAAGCACTGGATAGACTGTAACCGGCCTTGAAGTCCTCTCATTTGTCTGATATTCTTTGGTGGTGGCATTTCCATGATAGCTTGAACTTTCTCAGGATCCACTTTGATGCATTTTGCAGAGATGATATAACCAAGCAATTTTCCAGATGTTACGTCGAATGTACATTTCTTAGGATTGAACCTCAGACTAAACTGTTCCATGCGATCCAATATAGGACCTAGATCCGCAAGGTGTTTCTCTTGTTGCATGCTCTTAGCTAGAGTGTCATCAACATAATCTTCCATTGTTTTATGCATCATGTCATAAACTATAGTGGTGATAGCTCTTTGATATGTATCACCATCATTTTTTATTCCAAAGGGCATGACATTCTAATAGAAAGTGCCCCATGCACATGTGAAAGCAGTTTTCTCTTGGTCCTCTAGCGCGATCTTTATCTGGTTGTAGCCAGAGAAACCATCCATTAGTGAGTACATTTCATATCCTGCTGTCATATCTACAATTATATCAATATTGGGCAATGGAAAGTCATCCTTAGGACATGTCTTATTCAAGTCTCTAAAGTCTATGCAGACTCGAATATATTTGTCATGTTTTGACATTGGAACAATGTTAGAGATTCATTCTGCATAATCAATTGCTCTGATAAATATTTCCTTAAGAAGTTTCTCCAATTTAGCTTCGACAATTAGAGCCACATGTGGATGCATTTTCTGAAGCTTTTGTTCGATAGGCTTGATGCTTGGTGCAATGGACAAATGGTGCATGATTAGATTAGGGTCTAATCCTGGCATGTCTAAATATTTCCATGCAAATTTTATCTTTTTGCTCTAGAAGAATTTAATAAATTCCACTCTTTCTGCTTCAAATAATGATTGTGCCAAATGAATGATCTGAGGTTCAGTTTCTGTACCCAAGTTGAGTGGTTGAGTTGGCTCAATAAGAACAGATGATTTTTCCTAGAAATGACTCGAAAGCGTATCAATTATCTCTTCCTCAGGCACCTCAAAGAGGGTTTTCACCCTTGGATGCGTCCTTTATTTTGACTTTTTTATGCTCTGACACTGCCACAATGTGGTTTTCACCATCAGAGTGCCTATTTTTTCTTCTTTTGATTTTTTGACTGAGATACTTGATATCAGCCTTAGTCATGTTGACACTTTCTTTGCTAGTGGAGGATGTTATAGGTTTGACTGCATTGAGGTAATAGGAAAGAGTGTAGTCATTCTGGAATGTCAGGAATTCATTAGATGGGGAGGGAGAGTTCCAGTCTATAAGCTCAGGATGGCAGAGTGAAAGAGAAGTGACAGGTTCAAGTGCATTCATGGTATAATCATCGAAAGCATGGACTAGCAAGTCAAGACCTAGAGCAATCTCATCCAAAGGTGTAGTCAAATACCTTTGATTCCTAGCGACTGTAGTAGATGACACATTAAAATATATGGAATTGGACTCATTTGACCTTACACTAGACCCTTCACCTACTTTGAGTAGGTTTTCATATGTGTGCACTGTATCTATATCCCTATCATAGGTGGCATATGATGAATTATCAAGCTTGTACTCATGAGATTTTGTTTTATCATTGGGCATCATATCAAGAACATGAGTGAAATCAACCCTTTTCCCCCAGTTCAGATGAGTTCTACCTAGAACCTCTACTATGGTCAGATGACCACCTTTTGACCTAGGTACCTCATGAGTGTTTGCAGCATCGTCTACTTCTTTTTTAGTGAGAAGTGGTTGGGATTCCTGTTCAAACTGCTCTTGGAAGTATAGTGGTATGTAAAAATCACCCTGATGACCTGGATTGACAATTTCCATTTCTTTCCACTACTCATAGGTTAATGGAGCAAGTGAAGTGGTCTCATCAAAGTCACTGTCAGTATCAACCATACTGACACACAGTATAAAGTCATCTGGATTAGCAAAGAATGCTGCCAGATCTAGAGGAATGGATAAGGGAAGAAATCCTCCTCAAAACTATCTTCAAACTCTTCAGTTTTAGGTGTACCTTCAGGTGTTGGTTTTTGATCTGTTTGAGGTACAAATTTTTTTATCCCCAATTGAAATGTGAGCTTCTTGAAGCCTATATATGTAGATTCACGTGTTTTTCGACTAATAGCTTCAAGTGGTGAAAGCAATCCTTTATGATTCACACCTATGGGACCATTCCCTTTGTAGCCAAAGCGTTGCATAATAGTCAGACCCTTGCCATACTATTCAGGTTTTATGTCACAAGGTGTAGTATTTTGTTCAGATGTGTCCTCTCCTTTATAGATCTAAGCTTTTATAGCCCTATTTTTAGCTTCTTCTTCTAATGGTATCGTGGCATGTACAAAGGTACCACCATATTTTGTTTGAGGATGAATTATAGAAGGTTTAGTGTTCTCAGAAGGTCTCCCAAAAGAACGCGAAGATAAAGGCAGAGATGTAATAGATAGCACAGGTTCAATCTGATATCCTCCCATGTTAGTTTCCTTGAGTGTTAGAGCCTTTTCCATTTCTGTTAGTTTAGTCTTGAAGAACTCAGTAGACTCTATGTTGGTAGGCACAAAAATGTCAGCAAATTTTGTGAGGGTGTTGCAATCATAGCATGTATTAGTAGGTACAGTCACTTCAAATCCTTGGAAAGGGAACTTAATGCACTAATGGTATGTTGAAGGGACAACCTACATTTCATGGATCCATGTCCTTCCCAACAAAATATTGTATTCTAAAGGAATGTCAAGCACTTGACATATAACATCTCTTTCAATAGGGCCGACTCTGATTGGTAACACAAATAGCCCCTTATATTTTCATTCTTCTTCATCATAGGCCTTAATATTAATCTTTTTGTGGGAATATATGCAATCTTCATCATAGCCTAACTCAATAAGGAAGCTATTAGAGAAAATGTTGAGGCCAGCACCGTTATCTATGAGAACCATGGTCATCAAACTTCCCTCTTAGGCTTTCTACCTTGGCTCTTAGTACATTAGCATCTCCTCCATGTACCAACTTCAACTTATCCCACATTTACTTAGTAGAGCTGCAGGTTTTGACATCTTCAAACTCAGCATCGAAGAGTGATGAAGCAAGTTCTATCATCGTGCAATTATTCTCATTCTTTTCTCTTAATTACTCAATAGTATTAGGTCCTGTAGGTAACACATATTCAGTATCTAAGTATTGAACAACATCATTTCCAATACCTGATAAGTGGTGTCTTATTCTGCTTTGCCATGATGCAAATTTTTCTTTATTCAACTTGGGCACATCTCGTCTATTCATCTTATGATCTTTTTCTTGAGTTTTTAAACTCCCTTTCTAAGCACACAATCTCTGATACCAATTGTTAGTAATAGTTGAGAGCGGGGTGAATCAGTGGCCTCAAAAATATTCCAATAATCAACCCAAAAAATTAGTACCACAATATTAAGCCTAAATTTATCTTCAGTCCTATAAGATGAATGTCTCCAAATGTTCTTATAAAATTACTACTGCTTGGAATGCTTTGTTAAACCTTCTTCTCTATTTTTACCAAATAGCAGTCTGTTAATTTACTGAAAGACAATAAATTATCTAGAGTATATCAATCAATCTAGTTAAGCTATGTGTAATGCAAAACACTAAAGTAATGACTCATAAACACATTGACACGTGGATTTTTAACATGGAAACCCTGTTAAGAGAAAAAAACTTGGGACCAGTAACCCAAAATTTTCACTCTTCTGAAGTGAGCTTGGTGAAGAGCCAACCCTGTTAAAGGTTACAAACACACTGTTAGGTGTGACCTTGTTAGAGGATTTAAAAGTTTAGTCTATCACTTGATATTGGGCATCTCTATTCTACCTTCCTTGATCAAACACTCACTTGGCCTGTCAATAGGTATCTGGCATCTCATGCTATCTTCATGATCAAACTTTTTGATACTTCTGTGGATGTATCTCAATATAGAAAGGATCCTTAAATCCTACTTGATTAAAAGACTTTCTATAAAAATGGTTAAACTGAAACAGTATGATATGTTCACATATACAACTTATACTTGCATATTTTCAAATCTATTGTAATATCATAAAACTAATCTGATCAATATCTCTCTTTTAATACCTTTGCTCCACTGTTGTTCTTCTCGGTGATGCTATGCTCTATTGCTCGGTGTCCACAAAAATTCTTAGCTCTTTCCTTAGCTTGATTGATCAGCACTGTATGAAGTTTCTCTTTAGCATCCTCTTTTTCATTCACTCCCCTTAATTCATAATGAATTAAGTTGTCTCTATATAGACATGATATCACTATTGTTAGGTTCTTGATTTTTGTTATCTTAGTGTGATCCATAATCTTAGCCAATTAGAATTAAAGAAAAACTCTTGTTTTATCTCACAGAGATCTTCTTTCCAATTGGAAAAAATAGCTTTAAATCCTTTACTTATCTCTGGCTTTATCTTGTCAATGAAAACAATGATAACTACTAGTAAAGTCTATATTTAGCTTTGTTAGCTAGATATTTTGTCATTTCTGAACTTCAGTTATTTTTAGTGTTTTAACTCTTTAATAGATTCGGTCAACACTCTAGTTCTCCTCGGGCTTCTCCATTGGTTTACACTATGTTCTTGGCCATCGATTATGCGTGTGACTCTACTCATCATTTTTCTTTCTCGAGCATCACTGTGACTTGACTTTCGGTGATCTATGTACATCGGGTTCCACTAACCATCGGTGTTTGAAGTCACATTGTGAATGCTTGTCTTTTATACATTACAGAAATCATAATCTTTATCTCTCTAATTCTGTGAAGTCTTTGACACTTTGATTATAACCAAATAGATTATATCAAGTTGACATCAATGAAAATACAATCCATTAACTGATTTAATGTCTTGCATTATCTTTCTTCATTTCAGTGATCAACTTAACATCTTCAAATATTCAATCAATTACATTTCATCATTATGTATTGGGAATTTAAAACTAAAAAATCTAATATAGTCAATGTTGTTGAATTAATGAGGCATAAATTATGTATGGGTCTTCTATATGGGCATTTATTGGAAGAAAAGGAGGACTGTCAATTTTGGGAAAATAACATGCACTGAGGGTGACTAATATTGAATTAATGAGGCATAAGTTGTGTATGGGCCTTCTATATGGGCATTTATTGGAAGAAAAGGGGGATTGTCAATTGTGGTAAAATAGCATGCACTGAGGGTGACTAATATTGAATTAATGAGGCATAAGTTGTGTATGGGCCTTCTATATGGGCATTTATTGGAAGAAAAGGAGGACTCTCGATTGAAGGAAAATAACATGCACGGAGGGTGACTAACTACTAACCATCAACAAAAGAGTATGGTGTTAACAAATGTTAAGGGAAGAATGAACATTTAGTTAGGTACGACACTCGTGCCATTTTCCTTCAATGTCTATGTGAAGCTATGAAACTCCATCACCAACTCATGTAATTGCTAGGTGATAATAAATAAATTAAATAGCTTCAAAACTTTGATTTTGTGCTTACTATTTGTACAATAATGAGAAACTTAGGAGAAAATAAAAAGGGAAGAAGGAAAAAATTACAGAGGAATAGGAGAAATATTGAGGGTGCCAGTGAGATAATGGTGCAAAGGAATGGATGATGGATGCATGTTATTGCATCGGCTTGAAATTTTCAAATGTCTCTTTTTTTATAAATATACTTGGGGGATATCAAAGAGGAGGGAATTTCACGAGACAAAATTCCTCTTAAATGTTCACATGCCTAAGCTATGCTTCCTGATTTCTGTGTATAAGTCTACCAGGGTAAGGGTAGTTGCAATGATAATTGTAGGCATGTTTATTGTGTTTGTGTTTGTGTCACCTATATGTGCTTGTTTACAAGTATCTATCGAGATACATACAGTATTATGTATTTAATTTTGTTTCACATTAATGTTATGATAATAAGCACATTATCCACCAGGTAGATTATTTTGATTGGGCTTTCATATTTTATGATTATAACTTGAAATATAGGCATATGTATTAATAAGTAAGACATTAAAATCTATAGAAGGATAATTTGTAAGACATTTCTATCTCAACGGGTAAACTTGTGGCTTTTAGTGACCTGTGAGAACCTATTTAAATGTTTAATAACAATATGTTCTTATGAGATAATTATATTAAATCCATGTGCACCAGTGGGAAAGTTCAAGAATTATTAATATGATCTTTAAGGAAATGGTAAATAAACACCAAGTTTAGTATTATTAACAAGGTATCGCCTCTAGTAGTGAATGTGATATAACCTATTAATTATAGGAATTGAAATTTTGGTATATCAATGTGATTGAGTGATATAATTTTGTTTAATAAAGTGCTTGATAATATTTCTTGGATGTAATCCAAAAGATATAGTGTTATGAACCATCTCAAGTTGGCTTAATTATTGGCAGTGCTTAGAGAATTTTTATAACTATTGTGAATATAGATCTCAAGCATTGTACCCTTTTAATTAGGAAACATATCCTATTCGTGATATCTATTCTATTGAGACATTGTTATATCATAATGGTTTACGTCAACATTATATACCATATATTTAATCACATGGTGATTTCTTCGAGACATTTTAAATATATGATAGATTTATATGGCATGATGTATTTAAGGTAATAAGAGAATTTGGAGGTTAATATTATACTGCAAAATGAGTATATGATATTTATTGACCTCTTAAGCACAATACACTTGATAGAGGAACTATCATCGGAACCAAGTAAGGGTACTATGGTTGTGTTTGATGATTATATATTTATGTAATAATTGTGGCTAAGGAAAGGAAACACATATGTTTTAAGGCCTGTGAGGTTTTAAATATTAGGGATACTTGAATTGTTGGAAAATGTTAATTTGAGACAATACCAAGATGTACATAATTGTTGACCATTTGGAAAATTCTATTTTAGTGACCATAGGTGTAATAAGTTCATTTAATACCATTTTATCCTTGTCTTAATAGAACTACAAGATCCATCATATATTTCTAGAATGGTATCTGGGAATTGGGGCTAAGGATTTTATAGGGATACACGAATGATGTATTGACCCCTTAAGTATAAGAACCTCAAAGTTCAACCTATAATTTGAACTTCCCATGGAATTGTTTTCCCATGGGTTTTGTGTGAACCAAGGTAAATTTGGGTTAATAAATTAGCCTATCCCCTATGTTGATACAACTAAACCTTGAGAACTTGTGTGTAGACATACTGATAGGCCATTTTAATGGCATACTTTAGATACCCTAGGAGAACTTTTGATAGGTCTTTTGCGATGTTTTCTCTTATTTACTCCAAGACTTTATGCTTTAAAACAACTAATATGTGGTAGTCAACCACCAAACCTATGCTTACTTAATATGCTTTATCTGGATGAATATGCTTTGTTTATTACTATGGAATCATGATCATGTTTTATGGATGAATTAACTGATTAAGTGATAGATAATGCATATGTACTTTAATGATTATTTTCCATGAATTATTTTATCCTAACAGTTTAAATGCAGGGCATCAAAGTAGCAACTGTCATATTGATCAGGTGAGCACGTTCATGCGTTGGACGCTTGACTCGTTCCTACAGCAGACACACACAGATGGAACATCGGCGTAGCATTAGTGGAAGGTTTTTGGTTAATACAAGTGGAGATGGTTGAGTGAAGACTTGGAAAATGCAATAAGTTCCTTGATGAAATCTAGGAGAGAGTGGGAAGTTAGATCTTCTATCCAAGCAGTTCTTTCCTCTTTTCTGGACCGATTCCATTTCCTGCTTTCTAGCTTTCCTTTCTGTTAGCTGTTTGTAATAAAAGCTCCACCTTTTCTTAGGGTGTATTGAGTTTAGCAGTTACATGTTTTCCTTTAAATAAATCCCCGCTCCTATGTGAGAAGGAGGGAATCATTAGAAGATAGCCGCAGTATAGTTCAATTATGTTGTTTTACTATTTATGAGAATCTTTGTACTCTATTATTCATTTCAATGAGAAAATGAAGTGTTGAGATTAATTTTGTGTAATTGAGTGTTTTGGGTACTCACCCAAGGGGGCCCACTTGGTGAGGAATCCCTAGTTAGATTCATTTTAGTTTAGTTCACCCTATATTTCTGTCATTTCAATTCTTATGTTGAATAGCTCCTGCAACCAAGCAGTAGAGAAACTAAGTCATTGTAGTTAGTTTGTGCACTCTTCTATTATGTTAGCAGTGTTCACTTCCATCATTTACTTTCAATTATTTTCTTTCACAACATTAGCTTAACTTTCTTTCGAGTATTCACTTCATGCAGTATTAGTACAGTTTCCCTTCAAAAGCATTTACTTCCTACAGCCATAGAATAGTTTCTTTCCAGCATTTGTTTCCTGCAATGATTATAGAATGATTGGTTGAGAAAGTGCTTGGTGCATATATTTTTCTAGCCTGTTTCAAGTAATACGTCCCTAGGTTTGACATATTAAATGAGTTTCTTATAAAGAGTATGTAGTGCTTAGTTGGATGTCCAATCCCTGAGTTAAAGGATTATGCCTAATTTTTGAGCCTTTATAATGAGGGATCATTTTTGGCACCATTTCCAGGGATGGTGCCGAGCCTAGTTCTTATTCAACCATTACTAGGATTTTCTTTCATTTCCCACTTTAAGTATATTAAGCCCCATATAAAAAGAACAAACCACTATTCATATCATTCTATACTATTTGCATGCATAATAGATGAAGAGATGCTTGAGGAAGGTACTTTCCAAATCAATCTAGTAACCTATTTGAAGAAGAAAGCCAATTTGTTCATGCTATTGTTGAGCTTCCTGAAACCCCTTCATCATCCTCATCCTGTGAGGGTGACTTATGTGGGTTCTTCCAGGAACAACCAAAATCCAATCTATTTGATGAAGCCTGCCAACCTAGGATTCCAAAATCCTGAAGAAGAAAATCCTTGGCAGTTAGTCATCTATCAACCTCAAAAGCCACCTCAAAATCCACCTCAGTGGCTATGAAGGATGGCCAATCCTACTACATTTCCTTTTCCCATCTCTGACTAGAATGATAATAACAACCTTAAGAATATTCCCTCTTCTGCTCTTCCAAAATTTTATGGCCTTCTCACAGAGGACCTAGATACCTTTCACTTTGAGTTTGATATCCTTTGTAGGAGCTATGACTACACCACTGATTCCCATAGACTTAATCTTTTTCATGAAACACTTAAAGAGTCTACATTGCGATGGTTTATGGGTTTAGGATAGGATGTCATCCACAATTGGGATGAAAGGAAGGTTTCTTTCTTGTTGAAATACAAGGAGTACTATTAGGGAAATGATATGTGAGGGGATGACATCTTTAAGATGACATAGAAGGAGGATGAGAGTCTTGAGGATTATGTCTCAAGGTTCATGTTTAGTTTGCAGAAGAATACCCATCATGAGCTTAATGAACAATCTTTGAAGTTACTCTTTTTGCGAGGCATTCATGACGGATGCAAAGAGGCACTAGACCTGATGGTGTGAGGATATATCACCCAGGCATCCTAGGATGATATCCTAAAGATCTTCATTAACTACTCCAGAGCTTTTGTTAAGAAAGGAAGGGGATATAGGTCCACCTTGGGAAATTCCAATGGTGGTGGTGCTTCATGGATAGATATAACCAATATCTTGTCTGATTTTAAGCAAGATATAATTAATAACATGGCCACTTAGCTGGACACCATATAGGCTAAGAAGAAACATGAGGAAGCAGAGGCCATGCTAGCAGAATTTTGTCCACATTATAGACAGAATAATAGAGACTATAGATGCAAACTGGTTTCTAACATGGAGACTACACAAATGTCAACTGATTACAAACCAATTGAACCAGAGGATGAGAAGTTGTTCTTCATCACTCAGCGATGACCATGGGTGTAGAGACAAGGTATGCCTCATAACCCTCTTTCATTTAGTGGTCCTTTTTATAAAAATCAATGGCAACCCCCCATGAATTATCAAAATCCTCCCTGGAATAATTCCCAAAATTAGTGGTAGAATTAACCCAATCCATAATAACCAAACCCTCAAGGAGGTTGGAAACAACCTCAAGGGGTGTGGCATCCACCACAGGGTAATTGGCAGCAAAACCCATAGTGGTGAGGCAGCCAGTAATGGCTAAATCAACCACAAGGACTTTTGCCACCACCTATGCAGCCTCCACAATAGAAAGCTCTTTTTTTGCCTCCTATAGCCACTAACTCGCCTCCTAAGACTACTCAGCTACCTACATAACCATAGCTGAACCCCAAAAATCAACCTCCTACAGCTCAGCAAAATGTGTATGCTACAGACATGTTGCATTATCCCATGCAATACACTGCTTATGCCATCAACCTTGGAGATATTCACTTATGCTCTGGTACCACTCTGCCTGCACCTTAGCCTCCTGTAATCACTGAAATGCCTTCTGAGGAGCCTAATCAACCTAACAATCCATCTACTCTAGTATCCTCTACACCACCAGCTAAAACCAATCAGCATACCATTCCCCCTTTTCCACAGAGGTTACAGCATAGTAATTCAAAAACCACTGACGAAGAAGCTTTCAATATCCTTGACCAACTAAAGAATGTCAGCGTCCAAATTCACCTTTCTAGGAAATCAAAGATGTTCCCACCTGTATCATCTTAAAATGGAAGGACTTCCATGTTAAGAGCATTTAGCCCTCCTTAGGGGATGTTTTTTACCACCATCATACTATCCCTCCTTTCTACATCATCTCCTGCTTCTATGCCTGTTTAGGACCCTGATTGGGCCTCTCCGGGCACCTTCTATCCCACCTAGCACTTTTTCCAGGGGTTCTGACCCCCTGGGTCAGGGTCAACCTTGACCTTGACCTAGGTTAGGGTCAACCTTAACCTTGACCTTGACCTGGGTCCCCCTTTCAAATTTGGAAATTTGTCGGTTGCCGAAGGTCATCCAAAATTCATTTCTCGCTTCCGGGTCGGCTGTTTTGGGGTTCCGAAGTGGTAAATCTTAAATTATATTTAATATAGGTCCACTTCTAGGGTCATGGGTCCAGTTAGGATTTAATTCTCCTATTTTGGCCTCCTTAGAAGATTGTGCCCTAATTTCATATAAAAGGAAGCCTTCTCCTCTCATTTTCTCTAACTATCAACTAAGTGATAAGAGGTGATCAAGAAAAAAGTTCAAGCATCCATTGCTCTACACATTTTCCAGCTCTCAAGGTGTTCAAGTCTCCCTCCTCAAGCATTCAAGTTCTCCATTAAAGATCAAGGATTCAAGCTTTCAAGCCTTTGAATGGATTAGGTGCAAACATTCAAGATTCATCATTCAAATCCTAGATCTAGCCATCATGGTGGTGTGATCTTCCTTCAAGATCCTTGGTGCCTCTTCAAGACTCTTTCATCATCTCTTCAAATTGGATTTCAAGAATACAATCATGGAGGTTTATGGTTCATATTGAGTTCATGCTTTCATATTTACATACTTGCATACATCTGAATTTCAATTACATATCTATTGAATATCATAGCTTCATTGTTAGATTCAATTCTACTACATGTTAGCATTTTGTACTTTATTGATTTCAAGGTTAATTCCTAAATTGGGGTTTGACTAAGTAAAACCCCTCCCCCACAACAAAAAAACCTCTTTTTCTTGCAGGTACAGGTTCAGGACTGTAGATTTGAGACCAGATCTGGGTACCCTTTTTGGTAAACTTTCAGGATCCGCGAACAGAGTCACTTTCAAATCTGTGCAGGTCAGGGTCGACATTATTGGGTCAGGCTTGACATTTTTGGGTCAAGGTCAACCTTTTTCATAATACAACATTGGAACAAAAAATGGTTTCTAGGTTTTGTTCATCTTTGTGTTTCCTTTCCGGATCATACTTTAGATTTTCTAGAAACTGAGTATAGGCCCCAGAAAATGGCATTCTTTGATCTGCACTATTTTAAGGTTAGTACTTTTCTATCATTCATTTCAATTCCAATCCTTAATCATTCTAAATCTATCACACATTTACACCCATTCACAAACACATTTTAAGAGGGAAACCTAGGATCTCCTTCTTTATTCTTATTTCCAATAGATTGATTCATTTATGCATTGATCCTTTGTGGGTTGATCAATTTGGATCCT
>MU227991.1:437223-478788 GCA_018584345.1 Thuja plicata | reverse complement strand
TTTCATATTTACATACTTGCATACATCCAAATTTCAATTACATATCTATTGAATATCATAGCTTCATTGTTAGATTCAATTCTACTATATGTTAGCATTCTGTACTTTATTGATTTCAAGGTTAATTCCTAAATCAGGGTTTGACTAAGGAAAACCCCTCCCCCACAACAAACAAACCTCTTTTTCTTGCAGGTACAGGTTCAAGACTATATATTTGAGACCAGATCTGGATACCCTTTTCGGCAAACTTTCAGGATCCGCGAACAGAGTTACTTTTTGATTTGTGCAGGTCAGGGTCGACATTATTGGGTTAGGGTTGACATTTGTGGGTCAAGGTTGACCTTTTTCATAAGAAACATTAGAACAGAAAACTATTTCTGGGTTTTGTTTGTCTCTGTGTTTTCTTTTCGAATCATACTTTGGATTTTTGAGAAACTGAGTATAGACCCCAGAAAACAACATTCTTTGATCTACACTATTTTAAGGTTAGTACTTTTCTATCATTCATTTCAATTCCAATCCTTAATCATTCTAAATCTACCACACATTTACACCCATTCACAAACACATTTTAAGAGGGAAACCTAGGATCTCCTTCTTTATTCTTATTTCCAATAGATTGATTCATTTATGCATTGATCCTTTGTGGGTTGATCAATTTGGATCCTTCCTTTGTGCATTTAAGAATAAAAGGGAACATCTTATTTATCCCTCCACTAAACATTAAATGAAAAGGTGATAAGTGATTTGAGTATCAGAACACTCTTATTCCATAAACATCATTTTTCTCCTTTACACCACCTATAGAAAACTCATCAAGGAAGCTTTCTTTAAAAATCCTGGCCACAAGAAGAAGGATCCCCAGACTATCCATGTCCTATGCAAACTGGCAGACATCATGTTAGGGAAGCTTACCATCCCAAAATATTCTCACCCTGGTAGCCCTGTTGTCAAGGTTATTATTAATGGGACTGCTATCAAAAATGCCTTAATTGATCTTGGAGCCACCATTAATGTCATGACCAAGGATATCATGCAACGCTTTGGTATCACCAACCTCCAAAATACACCTACTGTCTTGCAGCTCACAGATATTTCAACTGTAAAGCCTGATGGGATGGTGGAGGACATTATGGTTAACCTTGAGTCTTGGTCCTACCCATCTGATTTCATGATCCTCTCACCAAAAGCTACCCTAGAAGGCTATCCAATTATTTTGGGACATCCTTGGCTGGCTACCGTTGATGCCTATATCATTTTTTGGTTAGGAGATATGACCATTTCTGATGGTTAGCACACCAAAACCTTAGCCTTGTATCCTCCTACTCAACCTCAGATAGAATTATTCTCTCCCATATGGCCATATGTAGGAGAGGAAGTTGAAGTTATTAATTCAGTCTCCCAATTGATGATGTTAAAAAGGGATCCCTTCCTACAGCTTCAAGAGGAAGATAGAGTAATCACCAACATCATGCATAACTAGTATGGATCAAACTTAGACCCTTTGGATAGTTCCTTCCAAAACCACTCCCTGTAGTCATTGTACACTGATTACCAATTATCTTCCCCTACATCCAGTCAGCTCTATCACCAAATGCTTCCCTATGAGATCCAAGTGCTCTCATTTACACATGAATCTATGGTCGAGCTCACTAAGCAACTAGAAGTTTCCCCTGACCGTTGCTTCCACATTAATAGCAAACTTACTCCTCAGCAACAGACATCATTGACCAAGTTACTAAAGAGCCATATAATAGCTTATGCCTAAGATTATGCTGATAGGAAAGGTCTAGACCCAAAGTTATGCACTCATAGGATCTATCTAAAGGAAGATAAACCCCCACTAAGGCAATTTCAAAGGTGTTTCAACCCTGCCCTTCGTGAGATAGTTAAAGCTAAACTCCAAAAATTGCTTAAAGTTGGTTTCATATACCCTATCTTAGATAGCCATTGGGTTTCCCCAATAGTCATAGTTCCTAACAAATTTGGAAAGTGGAGAGTGTGTGTGGATTATGGAGAGCTTAACAATGCCACCAAAAAGGACCATTTCCCTCTTCCATTCATTGACCAGGTTCTAGACTCTCTAGCAGAAAAGAAGTACTTTTCTTTATTGGATGGGTACAGTGGATATAATCAAATCTAGATTCTCACAGAGGATTAGGAAAATACCACATTCACCTACCCATGGGGGACTTTTACTTATTTAGTTCTACCATTTGGCCTCTACAATTCTCCTACTACTTTTTAGTGAGAAGTTATCAGCATTTTTGCTAGCATTTCACATGATTGTATGGAGATCTACATGGATGACTTTACAACTTATGGAAAAACTTATGAGGAAGCGTTGGAAAATCTGTAAAAATTCTTCACTAGGTGCGAAGAACACAACCTATTTTTGAACAGTGAGAAGAGTTTTATGATGATGCAAGGAGTAGTGCTTGGTCACTATATATCTTCTCTTGGCATTTAGGTAGACCCAGCCAAAATTGAAGTCATTATGAATCTGCCTACCCCAGCGAAACATAAATATGTCAGAATATTTCTTGGTCACACTGGGTATTATTGAAGATTCATAAAGGACTTCAGCAAGGTGCCAATCCTATGTATTCACTACTCACTAAAGATTCTAAATTTATCTGGACATCAAACTGTGATGAAGCCTTCCTGCAGCTGAAGTTTTTTATGACTCAGGCACCTATTTTGCGAGGTCCTAATTGGACCCTCCCATTCCACATACATACAAATGCCTTTGATCATGCCTTTGGAGCATTTCTTGCACAAAAGTAAGGTACTATAGAACATGCTATTTATTTCATAAGCAAAATATGCAAGGTGTTGAGTTGAATTATACAGTCACCGAAAAGGAGCTGTTGGTTGTTATCTATGCTTTGAACAAATTTTTCCACTATGTCACTGGTCATCAAATCTTTGTGCATATGGATCATGCATCCATTAAATACATGGCTAAAAAAATTGCAATCATAGGGATGTTAGCTAGGTGGTTGTTGTTGCTACAAGCGTTTGACATTACCATCATAGATAAGCCAGGTAGATCAAATGTGGTGGCCGATTTTCTCTCACACCTGCAGAATGTTGATGAAACTATGGCCATTAATGACAGTTTCCCTAACAACCACCTATTCTCCATTGCAGATCAAGCTCCCTGGTACACTGATATTACTAACTATCTAGTTTCCCAAAAGGTACCTCCACACTTCTCTCCAAAGGAAAAAGCGGTTACTAATAGAGAAAACTTTCAACTTTTCATGGATTGTTGATTGTTTATTCTATACTGGCCCTGACCAAATATTGAGAAGGTGTATTGAAGAGGATGAAACTTATGACATCCTACAGGCTTTTCATGATGAGCCCTATGGAGGAAATTTTTCTACCAAAAGGACAGCCATGAAGGTGCTTAACACTGGTTACTACTGGCCATCCCTCTACAAGGATGCAACCAATTACACTAGGAAGTGTGATCGATGTTAGAGGATGGGGCAGCCTACTAAATCTAATGAAATGCCACTCTTTCCTCAAGTAGTGGTGACTCCATTTGATAAATTGGGAATTGATTTTGTTGGTCCCATCAGTCCTGCATCAAATGACATTTCGTACATCCTTGTATGTACTGATTATGTGACCAAGTGGGTGGAAGTTAGAGCCATGAAGCATGCTAGGGATAACAAGGTCACACAGTTTCTATATGAGGAGATATTCATGTGCTATGGTGTACCTAGAGAGTTAGTCACTGATCAAGGAGCTCAATTTACCTCTAGGTTGATTACTGCTCTAATGAATGAGTATAATATTCGCCATAGGAAATCTAGCCCCTATCATGCAAAAGCAAATGGTCAGGCAAAAATCACCAACAGGGAGATAGAAGCTATCCTCACCAAGATAGTATAGTTACACAAGAAATATTGGAGCAGTCACCTCCAAGAAGTAGTATGGGCCTATTGAAATACATGGAAAATGGCAACAGGGTTTACTCCTTTTGAGTTAGTATATGGAAAAATAGTTGTGATATCGATTGAGTTTGAACATAAAACTTTATGTATGACATTACAACTCAACATTCATATGACTAAAGCACAACATGATAGGATCTTGTAGCTTAACTAGCAAGATGAGATCAGGAAAGCTGCCCTGCAACACACTAAATTGGTTCAGACACAGCAGAAAAAGTGGCATGATTCTCATATCCTTACCAAATAGTTTGCTCCTGGTGACTGGGCTCTTTTGTATGACTCTAGATTCCAAGAAACCCAAGGTAAGCTTACAACACGTTAGCTTGGCCCTTATGATATTAAACATGTTTATTCTAACAGAGTAGTTCACTTATCCACCATCGATCCTGTACATTTCAAGTTATTGGTGAATGGTCATAGGCTTTACCTGTACCATAAACCTGAGACAAAGGTTAATTTTTTGTGCCAGTTTGAGATATCTTTTGCCCCAGCTGAACCTCCTATAGCCAAAGGACCTCCTATAGCTAAAGAACCTCCTCTAGCTAAAGACTTTTCTACAGCCAAAGAACCTCCTCCAGCTGAAGACTTTCCTACAGCTGACTCTAGCTGAAGACTTTCCTATAGCCGAAGAACCTCCTCCATCTGAAGACTTTCCTGCATTTGAAGGACCTATTCTTGCTGAGGGACTTCCTGTAGCCAACCAAAGTAATTAGTTTCTCTGGTTGTCTCTTTGATATTTTTCCACATCCAGTCATAGTAAAATTTTCATTTCCCAGGAAAATTTCTTGTCCGTAATAAAAACATCATTCCATCAACTTTTTCATCACCTTTTTCTGCCATCATCACATTCATATCACCTCATTATTGTGCTAGCTCAAATTTTTTCTCTACCCATGTCATCAAATCTTTCCAAATTTTGGCATTTAATGGTATAATATTCCAAGGTACGCATTACTTTATTGTTTCAAAAAGTTTTTGCTTCATTTAATATCATTATGATACATTGTAATTAATATAGCGTTTCATCCATGATTTTGTCATACTTTTTTGCCACACAAGTGTGGACACTTGTCACCTTTTTTGTAGGGGGCAGTCCAATAGGTTTTGTGTGTAATAAATGACTTATCCCATCAGCTCAAATATTCCATCAGTTTACAATCTGCTATCATGATTTTCATCCTCTGTTATTAATACCTTTGCAACAAGAATTGTACTATGTCATCATGTCAAAAATGATGATTTGACAACCCCTGCGTATAACATTTTGAAATCAGCCCTGTCTTTTAAACTCAAAATCCCAGCTTATATTTACAGCACCATTTCTTTTGAGTCTTGTCTATATTACCCGAAAAACTAGAAAGTTTTATTCAAATTCTGGGTACAGCAGTGGCATTTCAGCAAACAAAATTAATAGTAGCAGTGGAATAAGAGGGTTTTTCAAAGATTTTTAGAAATTGTTGAAGTTTTCAAATAGCAGGATGGGTGGTTCTCCTATACAAGACGAACCTTAAAACCACTTGTCACTGTTAGAGGACCAAGACAGTGTTCAGGTTTTTAACAGGGTTGGGTGGCTAACCTACTTTGTAAGGTTGAGTGGTCATGATGAAGCCATGGCACTGGAATTCTTGAGGACTTACAACAATGGTGTTGTGTATATCAAAGGGTTACGAGTAGAAGCTTCTGAAGCAAGAATTACTGAAGTATCTAGACTTCATTCCACTAGAGAAGCATTTTCGCATGGGCACGATGCACGCATAGCTAGAGAAGAATTTTCTTTACCAATATATGATCCAGTAGATTACAGAAAACAAAGTGTTAAGTAGTTATCTCTTCCAGGAGAGTATCCTCAGTTGACAGTTCATATTATCAAGTACATTACCTGTGAGGGCCATTTTTCCTTTCTACATGCAATACACTTCAAATTATTGAGTCATTTATGGCATGACCGTTTGGTAAATATCCCCAATTTTCTTTATGCCCTTTTAAATTTAAGTGCTGAAGAGGTACGAAGGGATGGCAAAATGCAGTGACCCACCATGGTTTAATCAAGCTTTTGGTGGAAAGGTCACTGCGGGATGTCTCTCCCATGTCCTGAGATGGATTTATTACTACGCCTCATGTTCAGTTGTATGGAGAAGGGTCACGGCATGAAATTCAAGAACAACAAGGGAATAACCCTGGTGAGAATGAGGAATTTGTTGAGCTAGAAGAACCTTATAGGAATCCTTATCCTTTGGGAATTGATGTGGAGAATGTGGCATCCGGCCATCCAAACCCTACCTCAGGGAGTGGAGAAACTGAGGTTCCCACAATTTCTCAGACCCTAAAAACTAAGCAAAAAGATAAAAAGGGTAAAGATAAGGCCAAGATGGTGGAATATATGAGTCAATATGTTCCTATTTCTACTATTTCTCCTACAACCACATCTTTCAAGAGAATAAAAACTTCACAGGAGCATCCTGCAGCTTCTATTGATACTCCATTATGAAGAAGTGTTCATTTGAACACTACACAAACAGATAGCAAGGATTCCCCTATTACGATTGACTCTTCTCCTAAGGTATCCTCTGAGGAGCCTTTACAAGAATAGCTGCAAATAGGAAGTCCATTTATAGAACACTAGGATATGATGGAGGAGGATCCTACAGCTGTTGATGTGGGTAAAGAAGTGGAGTGTATAATTCTAGAGGCAGCAGAACCCAAGGGAGAGAAAAAATAATCTTCTTCTTGGAAAAAAGGAAATCATGGGGAAAAGGCCCTTGTTTCAGTTGACATGTCAGTTTGTGAACAAAAAAAGGAAGGCCAACAAGTAGCCAAGCCGGTCCCACACAGGAAGCTAGAAGAGGTAATTGTTCATGCCCTCTCAGTTGACTATTTTAATGAGATGCAATATCAAAAGTCAATGTGGGAGTTAGAAAAGGAAAAATTGAGAAGGGAACTCGAGAGGAAACAACAAGAAATTCAATTCTTGCAGAATAAAATAAATGAAATTATAGACATAATTCTAGGTTTAATGGAGTGCAGATCATCACCAAGGGTTTATACCCTATGCCTTAAGGAACAATTCATGTTGTTTAAGTTAATGAGATTCCTTTGGGATCTCAACTCAGGCATAGGAACCCCACAGGAATTTGTGGCCACATATAATACATCACCTGATTATGTCCAGAATTTGTTTTGTGAGTTATATCTTCACAATTATGTTGTTCCTTCTAACACGGATTGGAATCCCCTACTTTTTTTTGGTGATATTCATTTGTTTTCCCTCCTTTCCTAGACCCAAAATGAGATTAATTATGGATAACAATTGCATAGGTAAAAAATACTTGAACAGTCCATTTCATTGCCTCTTTGTCTTAAAATCCAGTCACCTCGATGGCTTTATTATGATTGGATGCAAATTTTTTATGGGTTTCATGATTCTGCACCCAGAAGAATAATTTTGGATAGCCGTGAAGAATTTTTTGTGGCATTTGAGAGATTTTCACTAGCAGATGGGGACAGAGCAGCCAAGGGATTAAGGAAAATATGGGGGAGATTAACTATGGCACTCAAAAAGGTAGAATCACACAGTGTGATCAACCTACGAGATGCGATGCAGCATGTTCACTGGTATATACACTTGGGACATCATCCATGGCCTGAATGATGGTTGCCACTTACCTTTCAGCCTCCTCTACTTTTATGGCCACAATATAGTTGTGTGGATAATGAATTGGATGAGAAACTACAAATAAGTAGACACGTGAAGATGGAGAGGACAAATGGATTTTACTGGCAAGTAGGCACCTCCATGATTGGAGAGACACAGGAAGGAGACCTCTGGGTACTTGCAAAGATCTCGAATGTCTCAATGCCTGAGGACCGACACTAGTCTTCGTAGGGGGAAAAATGATAGGTCATTTTAATGGCATACTTTAGATACCCAAGGAGAACTTTTAATAGGTCTTTTGCCATGTTTTCTCTTATTTACTCTAAGACTTTATGCTTTAAAACTGCTAATATGTGGTATTCAACCACTAAACCTATGCTATGGACATATGCTTACTTAATATGCTTTATCTGGATGAATATGCTATGTTTATTACTATGGAATCATGATCATGTTTTATGGATGAATTAACTGATTGAGCGATAGATAATGCATATGTACTTTAATGATTATTTGTCATGAGTTCTTTTATCCTAATATTTTAAATGCAGCGCATCAAAGTAGCAACCATCATCTTGATCAAGTGAGCACGTCCATGCGATGGACGCTTGACTCATTCCTAGAGCAGACGCACATGGATAGAACATTGATGTAGCATTAGTGGAAGGTTTCAAGTTAATCTAGGTGGAGACGGTTGAGCAAAGACTTGGAAAATGCAATAAGTTCCCTGATGAAATCTATGAGAGAGTGGGAAGTTACATCTGTTGTCCAAGCAGTTCTTTCCTATTTTCTGGACCAATTCTATTTTCTGCTTTCTAGCTTTCCTTTCTATTAGTTGTTTGTAATAAAAGCTCCACCTTTTCTTAGGGCATGTTGAGTTTAGCAGTTAGATGTTTTCCTTTAAATAAATCCCCGCTCCTATGTGAGAAGGAGGGAATCATTAGAACATAGTTGTAGTATAGTTCAATTTTGTTGTTTTATTGTTTATGTGAATCTTTGTACTCTATTATTCATTTTAATGAGCAAATGAAGTGTTGAGACTAATTTTGTGTAATTGAGTGTTTTGGGTACTCACCCAAGGGGGGCCACTTGGTGAGGAATCCATAGTTAGATTCATTTTAGTTTAGTTTTCTTTCTTGCATTTCCTTCATTTTAATTCCTATGTTAAATAGCTCCTATAGCCAAGCTACAGAGTAACTAAGGCATTGTAGTTAGTTTGTGCACTCTTCCATTCTGCTAGCAGCATTCACTTCCATCATTTACTTTCAAGTATTTTCTTTTGTAACAATAGCTTAACTTTCTTTTGAGTATTCATTTCATGCAGTAATAGTATAGTTTCCCTTCACAATCATTTACTTCCTGCAGCCATAGAATAGTTTCTTTCCGGCATTTGTTTCCTGCAGTGATTATAGAATGATTGGTTGAGAAAGTACTTGGTGCATATATTTTTTTGGCCCATTTCAAGTAATACGTCCCTGGGTTTGACATATTAAATGACTTTCTTATAAAGAGAATGAAGTGCTTAGTTGGATGTCCAATCCCTGATTTAAAGGATTATGCCTAGTTTCTAAGCCTTTATAATGAGCGATCACATACTTTGAGAAGTCTTGTAAGGGTAACTACATGTGACTTTGACATGTTTAGAAGCAAGAATGTAAGTGGTACTTAGGTAAAGGATTTCCTTATGACCTCAAGTTTGTAGGGGATGGTATAGGGGGATAAATCTAGAGATTGGGGTTATTCCCTACTTGTTTAACCTTTCCTCTTTAGTAGGCTTTAGATGAGGCCAAAACATGTAATAAATGGTTATGAAAGAGTTAAGGAAACTGAATAAGTTATATTTAATACATAATTTTCTTTGAATAGAAAGATAAAGGAAATGAATTGGGTTGACCACCTTATATTCATTATCTACTTAAGGTTATATGTTGAGTTGGGGCCATAATGTGTTGGTGTTATGTAATTATTATCTATTTGATAAATTTAATATCAAACTTATAGGAATTTATGTATGTACTCCTAGATCATTCAATTGTGATCTACTTGTTTTGAATTAGGAACCTCTCTTCCAGTTAAAATGATAAGCCAAGTACAAGCACTAAATTTTACAACAATGGATGGAGTTAGGACCTTACAAGGGCATGGGTAGAGGTTTGTATTCATCTAGCATGTAGACTAGTCCTCTCTATTTGAGGTGATTTCCAAAGGAAAAATCCTATGACCTGCTAAAGATAAGATTATCCACTCAAGATTGACCATAGTCAAGGAGTGTATTATGTCAATAGAATTTTAATCGTACCACCTAGATAGATGATGATTACCCCCAGTTGCATGTAGGAAAGGGATACCCCATGTTGATCTATAAATTGGAATAATTTTTCTAGGAGCATGTGGTATGGGGGCCAACTAAATGCCAACAATTGATGTCCTCATTGCTTAGTTGTCTGATGGACTATAAGGAAGAGAATTTCTAATGAAGAATAGGTAGGTGATAATTTTCCCAACCTCATAGTATGATTTTGGGCTTAGCTTGATGTTGAAATGGTATACTTCACCCTATAGGGTTGAGGATGAAGCCCTAGTGTAGTATGGATGCACCAAACCCTCTTCCCAAGTGTCCATTGGTGCCAAAGAATAGGGAAAGGAATGGAAACCATAATGTAGCGTGTAATGCACATCCATTCACTCTCTAAGTTGGTATGTGCTATGGACAGGGGATGGTTAGCCATTGTATATGATTCAATTGTTATTTTATTTTTGATGCTTGTATGATCCAACAACTATTTTCTTGTGATTCATTTACTAGTTTAGTGATATTATATTTTCAATGTATGTTGGAGCTACTCATTGTGTATGTGGTGTATGGAAAATCTAGTTAGCTTGTGTACCTATGATGTGTATGAGCTAGTACTTTGTATATGTGACATATGCTCAAGATAATCACTATGTGTGTGACTTGTGATATGATTCTCATACATATACATGTAACTTGGTAGAATAAATGTTTTATAGAACCAACCCCTTATGACAATTGATATATTTTAATATGATCAGACCAAGTTCAGGTAAACCCTTAATTAATAGTCAAGATTAAATAGAGATCAAAGATCTCATCAAGAGAATAGATTAAAGTACCTCTAAGTGTGAACTATGAAGGCTCTAATTTCCCACAAGATGATACATAGGAAAGGTCATCAAGAGTGAACCCTTGAGGCTTAGGTATGGGTCTAAGGATAACCCTATTTACGGAAGCTTAACACAATCAAGTGTAAGCATCAATTTGTCACCACCATGGTGAACAAAGGAGTTCTAAAATATCACTTTTGAATTAAAGGGAAAATGTATGGTTGAATAATTTAAAATTGATTTTAATTTTAAAAATAAACAATAAAGAGCAGTTATTATGTGGGTATCAGAGCAACCAAGTTCAAACACTAAAGACCTATGAAGGTCACTTGAGTCTAGATTAAGGATATAATCTTGCACTACTAAATGATCCTAAGTAAGCTTGACTCTAAGTATGAATGTATTTGATTTGAATTTCTCAAATGAATTTTAAGCCTATTAGAATGGTTAACTACTCTAAGACATCCTAAGGAGGGTGTGAAAGGGATTTTTGATATAAGAATTGTAAATGAATATTAGGGTATTCAATGGGAAGTTGTGGCATTCAATTATTTATTATTTTTATGGCTGAGTTTTACATGTAATTTGAAACCTTGTCATGTGTGGTAGCTATCGTAGTATATCTAAAAATATGAAGAAAATTTCTTATGATATAAGCATGAATTATTATAGATAGAATTGGTAGGACCCTAGATTGGTATTTTATAAGTACCTTACACTTGATGACATAATAATTAGTTTGAATGAGCAAGAGGAAATTCTTGTCATTAGTGACAAAGTGTCTAGGAGGAATAATAGTCAAAATGAGACTACTATGCATCCATTTCATTCATTGCCCATATAAATAATATACTATGATCTTGGAAATAATATCACATTGTACTTGGTACAACATGAAGTTGTATGAATAATACCCTACAAAGAACACAACAAATGGTAATAATCTCCTTTAATGATTAATTAAATTTTCTCAAGTCAAAACTAAACAAAAATTGGGACACTAGGATATGTGAATTCAACCCACTTAGTGAGTGACTTGACTAAGTCCAAGGGACACTATAGGAAAATATATGATATATTTTATAATTCATACTTGGCACCTTGCATGAACTAAAAATATGAAGAAATTTTCTTATGATATGAGCATGAATTGTTATAGATAGAACTGGTAGCACCTTTGATTGGTATTTTGTAAGTACCTTACACTTATGACATAATAATTAGTTTGAATGAGCAAGAGGAAATTCTTATCAATAGTGACAAAGTGTCTAGGAGGAATAATAGTTGAAATGGGACTACTATGCATCCATTTCATTCATTATCCATATAAATAATATATTATGAGCTTGGAAATAAGATCACATTGTACTTGGAACAACATGAAGTTGTATTAATAATACCCTACAAAGAACACAGAAACTGGTAATAATCTCCTTTAATGAATAATTAAATTTTCTCATGTCAAAAATAAACAAAAATTGGGACACTAGGATATGTGAATTCAACCCACTTAGTGAGTGACTTGACTAATGTCAAGGGACACTATAGGAAAATGTATGATATATTTTATAACTCATACTTGGCACCTTGCATGAACTAACATCTAAATATGTGTATCTAACGGTATAATATTGAAATTTCATGAGAAAATCAATCCATAAACTAAAAATGGAGGATGGGATTAAGAAAAAGGGCTCACTTAAGAGTAATTTTTAGTATGATTTCTCTTTAATCTTGTAAATTTGGTTCAAACTGGTAAAATTAAAGAAAAATTAGTCATCGAATGTAGCAAGGTAAAGTAGTTTGTAAGCAATCAACTTGGCTAGCAATGCAAATTTTTAAGGAATTGTCAAAAGAAACCTTATAATAAACTTAGGAAAGATGTCACATCCCATGTTTATGTATTGGGAAAATAAAACTAAATAATTTAATACAGTCAATGTTCTTGAATTAATGAGTCATGGGTTGTGTATGGGCCTTCTATATGGGAATTTGAAGAAAAGGAGGATTTCTAGTTGTGAGAAAGTAACATGCATAGAGGTTGACTCACCACTAACCATCAATAAAAGAGTACGACACCAAGAAATGTTACGAGAAGACTAGGAATTTAGTGAGGTATAACACCATTTCCATTTTCCTTCAATGTCCATGTGAAACTATGAAATTCAATCATCAACACATGTAATTGGTAGGTGATAATAAATTAATTAAATATTTTTAGAACTTTAAATTTGTGCTAACTACTTGCACAATAATGAGAGACCTAGGGAAAGAAAAAAATGGAAGAAGGAAGAAAGTACAAATGAAGAAAAGAAATATCGAGGGAACCAGGGAGAAAATGGTGCAAAGGAATGGAGGTAGGATGTTTTCTATTGTATTGGCTTGAAAGTTTCAAAAAAAAAAATTTAAATCCACTTGGGGGATATTGAAGAGGAGGGCATTTTCATGAGACCGCATTCCTCTTAAATTTCCATGTGCCTAGGATATGCTTCATGATTTATGTGTATAAGTCTACCAAGGTAGTCCCAATAATAGTGTATCCTTCCATTTGGCATAGGCATGGAGGACATTAACAAAGTATTTTTCCATACACCTGTTGACTGTATTTTCTGAGCTACTACAACATAAACACCTGACAAAATTCTATAAAACTCTATTTTTTGGCTTAGACAAAGAGGGAGGATATAGATAAAGGTTGTGGAAATAGTTGTACATATTCTAGTTTCTTTTACTTAAAATTTTCTAAGCCCTTCTCACAAATTGATTTATGTACTAAATCTTGCAGTCATTGCATTCTATGAGATGACGTCTCCTTGAGGTGTCCTGTAAAACATCTCAACTTATACTTTAACACATACCAAGAGGACATTGGAAATAATATGGCTTTATGCCTGCCATTTAAATATTCTTGAAATATTTTTGAGGGTTTAAAGAAACCCTTTTTTCATATTCTACTAGCGGTTGCAACTAGTAGGAAAGTGAAAGAGAGCAGTCAATAAATTGCAGAAAAGGAAGTGGAAACTTAGAAGAAAATGTGGCTATCAACTAAAAGAGAAAAGGAAATTCATTAAGGAGGAACCTACAATGACAAAGGAGACATTGGAAATATTTGAAGGAGGTCACTTATGTGGAGTAGGCTACCACTCTCATCTTCTGTGACATCCCCATAAATAGGTTATTTTTATTCACATTGTTCTTATTTTGAGTAGCATATGGTTTGTGCTTTATCTTGAATTACATTAGTGTTTGATTGTAAAAATAATATTAGTGAGATTAAGAATTACAAAAGGTCTTGTTTATAATTCTCATAAATGTGTTTGTGCTCTTGTATTACATATTTGTAGGGGACACTCACATGATTGTATGTATGTACCTAAGTGTGCCTATTTACAAGCATCTATTGAGATACAAACACTACTATGTATTTATCTTTATTTAACATTAATGTTATGATAGTAAGCACATTATCCACTAGGTAGATTATCTTGATTGGCTTTTCATATTTTATGATTATAGCTTGAAATATGGGCATAGGTATTAATAGTAAGACATGGAAATCTATACAAGGATAATTTAGAAAACATATTTTTATCTCGGCAAATTGACTTGTGACTTTTGATGACCTATGACAATCTATTTAAATGTTTAACAATACTATTTTATTATGACAAAATAATGCCTTGTTAATTAAATCCATGTGCACTAGTGAGAAAGATCAAGAATTCTTAATATGATCTTTAAGGAAGGGGAAAATAAACACAAGTTTAACATTATTAACATGTTATTGCCTCTAGTAGTAAATGTGATATAACCTATTAATTGCAAGTGTTGAAATTTTGGTATATCAATATAATTGAGTGATATAATGTTGGTTAATAATTTGCTTGATAACCCATCTTAGATTTAATCCACTAGATATAGCGTTATGAGCCATCTCAAGTTGGTTTATTTGTCAACATTGCTTAGAGAATTTTTCTAACTATTGTGAATATAGATTTCCAGTATTGTACTCTTTTCTCATGATATTTATCATATTGGGACATCATTACATCATCATATTTTACATCAACATTATATATCATATATTTAATCACATGGTGACATCTTCAAGACTTATTTAATATATGATAGATGTATATGTCATGATGTATTTAGGGTAATAAGAGAATTTGGAGATTAATATTGTATGGTGTGAAAATGGTGAGAAATTCTAAGATGTAGATCACTCACCAAGATCCTATTGTAGACACCTAAAATTGACCAGGTGTTCTATAATCAACCAAATCTATATTTTTCATCAAATTGCTCCTAATCTCATTAAATTGCATCAAAATGGATCAAATCAATTTCAAATGGAAATTTATCAATCAAATGGGACAAAATCAAGCTAAATCAAAGGATTAATTAACTATGACATCAAATAATCAAATATAAGCCTAAAAGGATCAATCAAAATTATATAATTAATTTTATTCAATTAATTGTATAGTTTTAATCACAAATCAAATTGAACCTATTCATCCCTACATGGCTAATTTAATTAATTGATTGAATTAAATAATCCTAATATCTTTCAACATGAATTTGAGCAACCAATGGGAATTGAGAACACAAAGCACATGGATCACTCCTAAATTTGAATCTCAATCACTCATTTTTATCTTTGAATCTTAATCACTCAAATTTGTCTCTTTGTCCCAACCTTTGAGACAATCATTTAAATTGTCCCCTCTTTTGAAACCATCTCAAAGACTTTCACTCAACCAAGGCTTAATCATGATAAAGTAACTCTACCCCCTATACTTGGGAATTTGCTATAAATACAAGCTATTTTTAAGCATAATCATATCCTAGAAATTTGAATGCAAAGCATCAAACCTATAGCCATTTTCATAGCAAAATTGAGCATAATTGAGAGATTAGCATAGTATATTAGCATCATGGAGAGCATTTTGATTGCATTTGAATCCAACATTATCATCATTTGAGAGAATTGAGCTAGATTTAGGCATATTTTGTTATCAATTTCTCATTCTAGGATTGTCACTAGTAGAGATTAAGGCTGGGAGCTTTACTAGCATACTAGTTAGAGAACCATGAGATGATTATTGATTTAATTACAATTTTTTAGCTTAAATTGTTTATATTTTCCATAGAATTGTAGCTAAATAAACTAATCTCATGAAGATGTTTTTCATTCACACACAAATGGTGCCCACCATGGGGCTTTAGGCCTCAAATTCATCATTTTTCAAAGTTTTGTTTGTGTTTTTCTTCATGTTTTGTGCAAATTTTGCAGATTATAGGAGAAATGACACCTACGAAGTATTCAATGATGCCTGACAGAAGATAAATCACTCCTGCAGAATTCCTTCTAATTTTGTCTTCATTCTTTTGTAGCTTGTGGAATAAATTGTCACACCTGTGAGCGTAAAGCATCGCCATTGATGCGGGAAAATCTGCCTACAAACTGTTCTTTGATGCCTATTATATTTTATTTTGCACAATTTACAGTCTTTGTAATGCCTATGATTTAAATTTTTACGCCTAGCAGCATTTAAATAACGCTTAAGTCACTGGAAAGTGACGCCTGTGTTGTTTTAAATAACGCTTAGAAACAGTTAAATGATGCCTGCTAACTGTTAAATGTCGCCTACTATTTTCTATGTTCTTTTATTGATTAATCATTAAATTCTATTTTTTAACTCTCTGTCTGTGTTTTTTTTCTACAAATGAACAGGCATCCAAAAGTGCAGAAGCCAGAACTCAGGGTTACAAAGGAGAGTAAAGAGGTAAGAGCTTTTACAAAATACTCTAAAGATTTGCATAGTGCTAATATCTTGGAAAGTTTAGAGTTAGAAAAACACTTGTATGAGCATTACATAAAAATTAGTAGTGCATACAAGAAGAAATTTCTCATTCTCAATTAATTTGATGCTTTAAGTTCTTAAAAGGTGATTTTTGCAAATTTTATCAAAAGAACTTATTCGCATTTTTGCTTTGCAAGTTTTTCTTCACTTTGTTCTTTTGTGTTGACTAACTTGTTGGTGGAGCCAGAGTGGGAACTATCGCCACTAGGTGAATAAGAAAAACAAGCACAAAAACCTCAAAAAAGTTTCTAGCCATCGCTACCTTCGAAAGAGGTATTTTTTGTTAGAGTAGTCATACTATAGCTAATAATTAAATCATTTAATTATTAGTCTATTATACTCTATGCTTAAGTTATACTTAGGCAGCTTATAATTCTTTAGGGTTTTCCCCTTTAGGGTTTCGGTATCCTTTTATAAAGACTCACCGCTTTACTTTTCTTTAAGGAGATTGTATTGTATTCATTATTGTTGATAATATAGAATCTTTTTTCTTTCAACATGAATATCATGTCTCTGGCTTTTTGGCCGCCATAGCTCTCTATTCTTCTATCTGTATCTTGCTTCTTCTTGTGACAGATGTGCATGCAGGTGTTCTTGGGAGAATAGGACATTTCCTATTTCTAACATGGTATCAAAGCTCTCCTGCTGCTCGCTATTCTTATTTTGTTGAAGCGTACTGGACACAGAGGGTTTCAGAAGTTTTTTCAGTGTTTTTTATTGGATCTGGGGGGTCTTTATTTTTTGGGGCACTTTAGACCAAAACCGACCTCACAGTTGCGTCTGGAAGGCCCAAAACCCTAGAATCCATATAAGGCACGTCCGTTTTGGACACCAGAGCGTTTGGGAGAAATTTCTTGGCCTTCCAAGGCCGTACGGGCACGGTTTTCGAGAAAAATTCAAAAAGAATCATTTTTTAATGATTTTTCATGCATTTTAAAATGTAGCCAGTTCTTTTTTGGTTTGGCCGCCGCCACGCCACCGCCGGGCCATCGGCGCTCCACCGCCGCCGGCCGGTGACCGGCCCCCCACTCACCTCTCAGCGGCCCCCACCACCCGGCCTCCCCCGCCGCCTGGCCTTCCCCACCGCTCTGGTCCCTACCTCCAGCTCTGTCGCCCCTGCAGTCCACTCTGTGGCCCCCGCCACTCCACTAGCTCCCCTGTGCCGCCCCGCTTTGGCAGTCTGCACCTCTCCGCCAGCGGTCACCGCTCGGCTAGTGGCGCATTTTTATTTAGCCCCCGAGGGCATTTATTGCTAGCGGCTGGTCATATGACCAGACCGGGGGCTCAACCCTAGCCCCTGCGTGTGCCATGCGCCCAGTGGCCTAATTTTTTTTAGCCCCAAGGGCTTAAAGCCTATTTTTGAGGCCTTTCTAACCCCCCGGGACTGTTTTCGCTCTATCATGAGCATCCGGGGGTCTTTTTTTGACTTCCATCTACCGTTGGAAAGCTCTTTCTGAGAAATTTCCGATGATGGTAGTTAGGGTTTTGGGTTCTGCTATTTTGATAGTTTTTTTTTTCTATCAAAGTCTGATATTTATTTTTTGCCTTCCGGGAGCCATATCTGGCTCATCCAGACTTCATTTTTGGCAAACCAGATATCGTCAAAAAGCTGGTTCAGTGAACTATTCAGTTGCAGGGGTATTTTTCCTAGATTTTTCTCCAGGTTATCTGTCCTCCAAGTTTGGTAGTTTTTGCACTCTGGTGGATTTCTTGGGTTCTACAGGTCCTGGGATCTCTTCTACTATACTTCTGGCTCACTCTTCTTTCTAACTTCTGAGCTTGTATGCTTCTCCATTATTGCATCTTTGTTCTATAAATGCACTAAGATAAAGTGTCTACTTCTGTATATCTGGGATCTTGTACACCTTGTATGGTTTTTGTACTCACACTCTGTTATAAAGTGCCATGGGGGGTTATGATGATTATGTCATTTTAGGCAAATCCACCTTTGTCAAGTGAGTGTACCTTCCATGACATTAGCCCATGCTGTGTGTCAGTGACACCACCCTTTATCCTATGTTTGTACTTTTGTTGCACTGTTGGTGTTCCTGGTTCTTTCTTCTGCAGATGTTTCTGGCATTGCATTTCAGTGTTCCTGTCACCTCTCCCTATTCAGCATTATGGGGGGGTTCACCTGTTGGTTCTATTGCTTCCTAGTTTGATTGATCAGCTCTTCAGACATTGTCTTCTCTATCTGGTCATGCACTTCAATGGGGGTTCCAGTAGTTTCTTCTAACAGAGTTTTCAGCTACATGCTTCGGAGATGCTTCTTGCTCTTTCTTGATCCTTTCTCTAGAACATCTTTTCCCTAGATTGGAGGCTTAGTTTCCTTCACCTAGTTTATTTTTTATACTTGGGTACCTGATCAGGCCTTGTTGTCAGGACCCATCTTTCCTGCTTTCTGCAGTAGTCTTTAGCTGTTTTGCTTCTCCCTAAGTTACACTTAAGGGGGGGTGTTAGAGTAGTCATACTATAGCTAATAATTAAATCATTTAATTATTAGTCTATTATACTCTATGCTTAAGTTATACTTAGGCAGCTTATAATTCTTTAGGGTTTCCCCTTTAGGGTTTCGGTATCCTTTTATAAGGACTCACCACTTTACTTTTCTTTAAGGAGATTGTATTATATTCATTATTGTTGATAATATAGAAGCTTTCTTCTTTCAACATGAATATCATGTCTCTGGCTTTTTGGCCGCCATAGCTCTCTGTTCTTCTGTCTGTATCTTGCTTCTTCTTGTGACAGATGTGCATGCAGGTGTTCTTGGGAGAATAGGACATGTCCTATTTCTAATATTTTTCTCATCAAGCTTGTATTCCCTTAGCTTGTGGAATTTCATTTAAACTAGTCTAAATAGGGAAAACCATGTTATTTTCCATCTTGAACATAACATTAGGCATATGCTCTCAACTTCTTGCAAGTTGATCAAAAAGCCAAACATGTTGTGTTTGAGGTGGTAGAAAGAAAGGGAGGAAATTACCCACACATTTCAATTTTAAGAACCTCTTTTTTATGAGGTTGAAAAAGAACTAAGTGTTTGAAGCATTTGGAACAAGGAACAACAATAGGGATATGCTCTTCACCTTTTAAGTGAATCAAATTCCCAAACTTGTTGAACTAATTTTGATTTCTTGCTTTCCTATATATGCTAGTTAAATTAGAGCTTTAGAGGGCCTACCTCCTGAGTACATCCTTATGAGAACGGTGAGAGGGAATGACCCAAAGTGGGAGAAAATAACTTTTACCGCGATACTATCTGACTCACTATAAATAAATGCATTCTTCCTTAATGGGAAGGTGACTAAATTGTGTGCAAGTTTCTTCACTTCCTCGAGTAGTCCTTTGGGATTGCGCAAAATCATACTTTTGTGTGTGTGGGAAGCCTTCAAGGGGGTAAAATAACTTGGCATAGTTTAGAACGGAGGTGATCATTGAATCCCAAATAAGTAGCAAGCCTACCTTTTAGAGCCAAAGTGTTTAAAATCCAAATCTGACTTTAGATAGATTGTGTGGAAGCTATTCATGTTTTATACTTGTTAAAATGACCAAGAACATACACATTTAGTGTTGTTTTAGGGACATGATGCAAAATTGACGTGTGTGTTGCATTTGTATTTCAATTTTCAAGAAAGAATATTCTACAGATCTGATCAGAAATTTAAAACTTTTTAAAATTAAAAATCCTAAGACAAACAATCTAGACCTGCAAAGTGTCACGTGTGAACAACTAAATGACACCTACAAACAGCAAAGTCATGCCTGTGACATTTTAAACGATGCCTAGAAGAAATTAAATACCACAAAAGTCACTGGAAAGTGACGCCTAGAAACTTTTAAACAACGCCTATCAATAGGTAAAAGCTACCTGCTCAACTGCAGAGTGTCACCTACATAAATTCCAGTCGACGCCTATTAACATTTAAGTCACAACTACACACAAGGAAGTAACACCCAAAAACAAAGAGGGGAAAATAGTGGATATTTCTCGAAAGCTTGGAGAAAATTGGATTTCATTCTTGAGTACCCTTTTGGGTTTTCCAGCTGTTCATAAGTTCAAACTGGTCAGAATCCCTAGTTTTGGACATTTTGTAAAAAATCATAAGGGATTGATCAACATAAGTGAGAAATCCAACATTTTTACCGCAATTCATGTCCATGCTGGCTTTAACTCAATCTCACTATATTAAAAACACCCTTCAATTAGACAGTTCATATCTAAGGCAGGAACTTCCTTTTTAGAGTGACACGTTCACTTCTTCAAGACCAATGCAAGAACCTATAAGAGAAGAGGAACCAACTATGTCTTTCCCATTTGGAAACATGGACCCCGATCAAATAAATCATGCTAATAATTATATGAATAACAATGGAGGAGGATTTGACCCTAATAAGAAAGGGTTAAACAATGACAATAATGAAGGAGGAATGGACCCTAACAACCAAGGGTTAAATAACAAAAACAATGGGGGAAATGTTGACCCTAATGACAAAGAACAAACTGATGAGAAGGTTAATGAAGCCATGCAAAGCCCATTCTTCATGAGACTCATGGAGAAAGTGTTGGATAGAGATAGGGAAAAGTACTTTTTAGACCTAGCAGAAGCGAGTCTCAAACTCCCTCATCATTATGATGTCAATCAACTCAAACAAAAGGAAGCTAAAGAAAATCTTATTGATGTCATGAATAAACAATTTAAAATATTCTAAATGCAATTGGACATAATGAAACAAAGCGGGGCTCCTAAACCCTTTTCCATCGAAGCTTTGTATCCTTTTCCATTCGATAAAACCCTAATTATGGTCCCATTCCCAAATAATGTTGTTTTTCCTAAATATGACAAGTATGAAGGAGCATCCGATCCCCAAGATTATTTGAGGGAATTTTTTGCATTAAGCATCGAGTTTATGCATGATACAACATATTTAATGAGGTTGTTTCCTAGGAGTTTAGGAGGCATGGCAATGGATTAGTTTTCCAAGTTACCCTCTGGCATCCGAACTTCCAAAGAATTAGCCTCCAAATTCGTAACTCATTATTCCTACAATATCAAACATGAGGTTATGATGATAAATTTATGCAATACCAAGAAAAGAGAGGGAGAAGGATTCATACTTTTCTTGCAACGATGGAGAGCATTATTCGCTAGATACCCTCAAAGTGTACCTGAAAAAGAGAGGATGGACATCTTTATTAATAGCTTGAATAATGAAATGAACTATCGGTTAAAGTTACAATGTCCTAGGTCTTTCCAAGATCTGATTGAGAATAGGGTTACCATGGAAGAGGTATTGGTTAAAAGTGGATAACTTAAGCTTTATAAAAAAAACCAAAACAATAACTCCAATAACAATCAAAATAGAAATCCTCCTAACAACAACTAGTTTTGGATGAGGAATAAAAACAAAGGAGTGGTTAATGATGGAATTGTAGAGGCAAATAATTTGAATTCCACCCCTTTTAATCTTGCAATAGGATCTTCTCAAGATAACAATGTGACTCAAGAACCCAAAGTACCTTTCAACAACAATACCAACAATAATAACTTTGGGAACAACCATGGGGCTAACAAGCCTAAGCCATTCTTTACACCAACTCCTAAAAGGATGTTCACACCTTTGGGTGAACCACTTGAGAATGCATTGAGAACCCTCATTTCTAATAAGATTATTGACTTACCTAGGGCTCAACCATATGAACCAAAAATCAAACCTACATGGTGGAGTGAGTCTAGTCATTGTGAATACCACAGGAATTGAGGACATAAAACAAATGATTGCATGTGTTTGAGACACGTAGTGCAAGATCTAATTGACAATAGTGTGATTAAGGTAGAAGGACCTCAACATAATGAAGACCATGCGGAATTTAAAACTCCTTTATACAAACATGAAAAGGGTGAATCTTCCAATGCTCACAATGGAGGGAACAATGGCAACAATTCAAGAGTCAACAACAATGTAAACTTTTCCCATAGCTATGACAATACTATTAATGCCCTATCTGGACATGATAGTACTATCAATGTTGTGATAATCAAAGAACAACCTAACAAATATACCTCTAATTTTGTAACTAGGTGGTAAGAAGCAAGAGTTACCCTACAAGGAAGTGCCCCTAAAAATTTTGGTCTCACTCCAACAACTACTTTGGCTAAACCAACATCTTCTTCAATAAAGCCTTATAGTTTTGTGGATCAACTACACAAAACTCTAGCACAAATTTCTATCTTGGAGTTGTTGAAACTATCTCCTAATCACAAAGAGATCTTGGAAAAATCCCTAGTGGAGACTAATGTTCCTACAACCTTGGAAGAAGATAAGTTTCAAAATATGGTAGGACATCTCATAGCTCCTAATTGTCTTTCATTCTCCGAACAAGATTATATGTCCATTACTCACCCTCAAAATTTTCCCTTGCATATAGAAGTATTAATCCAAAGGCATAGGGTTAAGAGAGTTTTCATTGATGTGGGAGCCGGTCTTAATATTTGCACATTGAACCTTGTCAATTCTTTAGGGATATCCGAATAATCCATTGATCCTAAAAAGCATATTACCATTAAGGCTTATGATGAGGAAGAAAGGTCTTCAAAAGGCATGATTGTTCTACCTATTCAAGTGGGACCTATCAAAAAATACACCATATGTAAAATTCTTGATATAAAGCTAACTTAAAATATCCTATTGGGAAGACCTTGGATTCATGAGATGCAAGTGGTACCTTCTACCTATCATCAATGCATTAAATTTCCACACATGGGTGAAGAGATCACAATTGGAGGAGATTCTAATCCCTTTCAATATTGTAACTTATTGAAACCAAGTCATGAGTTATTTATTCTTCACAATAGGGAAGGATTCATCCCTAATATCACCATTGAAAAATATAAAGAGGAAAGTTCAAAGTTAACATCAAATGCTACATCCACCTCAAACCCTAATCAAACTAACTCAACTACATCAACTAAGGGAAAAGAGAAAGTGAGTTATGAGGGTCAAAGTTCACATGATAATTTAATTAAGACTTCTACATTGAAAATGGAAATTTTGAAACCTTCCAAGGAGGAGAGAGAGAAATCCAAGAAGGATCAATATCAAAAGATGAGTGAATTAATGCATAACTTTGAAAAGCAATGTAGAATCAATTCTAAAGGAGTGGGGGAATATCCCGTTTCCGTATTTGATTTGCCAACTTCTCCTAAGACACATGGAAAAACATCAAGTGCTCATCCACCTCACAAATAAAACTCTCACTTTGTAAGAGAGAGTGACAAATCAGCCCTAGAAAAGGAGGATAATGAAGTGTTACAATGGCTCTACAAAGAGGAAGACACTTCAAATACTCCTGTGGAAAGATTACAACACATCAATATTCAAACTGAGCAATATGGAAAAGGGTATAAAATTATGCAAAAAATGGGATACAAGGGATGAGGGCCCTTAGGAGTTAGGAATAAAGGATTGCTAGAACCCATTGAACTAGCTGGAGATCAAAAGAAGAAAAATCTGGAATAGGTTTTCAACACAAAGGAGAAATTTCAAGTCCAATGCATGAATTTCATGAACATGTACACATGGTAGGATCTAAGAGTGAGGATTATTTTTGGTATTATGAGTGGGATTCCTTTTCCAAAGATTCTTTTCATGATATATAAGTTGATTTTATTCACACATATGCTACCATTCCTAATGTTAAAAGTCAAGACAATGAACATCAAGGTTCAAATTCTACACAAGTGTCAAGTGAACCTCAAGAATATAATGTAGGTAAAGAATCTATGAATAATAAATGGATAGGTGAACCTTGGGTACCATCATGGGGGGGTGATTCAAATTTTTTTTTTAATCCACACGCATTCTTTCCCATGGAAATCAACGAGGACTCTAGTGAAGGAGATTTTGATCCTGCTTCCATGGAACATCTTGAGGAATCCCATGTCATAGACCTACGTGATACAATGTATGAACCTTCAAATGAGGTCATGTCTCTAAACCCTTCAAATGAAAATTTTCCAAATGAGTCCTTAGCCTTAATGCATCCTGAACTCATTGATTGGGATTTATCCAAACCAAATGACTTATTATACTTTCCCAATGACCTTGCAATGGCCCAATACCTAAACACGGTTGAGCCATCTTCTTCTACCAACAAATACAATCCATACATAATGATAGAGGTAGGGGTTCAACCTCTCAATCCACAAAATAAGAGAAAAAAAATACAAAAAAATGAAAATGTCTAGTGGTGAAAACCACCATGTGGCAGTACTAGAACCTAAAAAAGTAAAAATATTGGATGTTTCCAAAGGTGAAAACCCAACTGTGGAACCTAAGGAAGAGAGTTTGGATACCCTACCAGAACATGAAGATGAAAGGTCACCCATCCTTATTGAACCAATAGATAAACTTAACATTAGCACCAAAGGGGATCCCAAAATTATTCATTTAGCAGTATCTTTGAGTCCATCAGAAAGGAAGGAGTTCATCGAATTCTTTCAAAAAAGAAAATTAACTTTGCATGGTCCTATGTTGATATGCTAGGGTTAGATCCAAGCTTTATAATGCATCATTTGAATGTGAGACCCGGTGTGAAACCTGTAAAGAAAAAATTGATAAAAATATACCCTTATGTGGCACTTTTAGTAAAAGAAGAATTGGAAAAGCTACTCAAGGTGGGATTCATAAGAGTGATTGCATATGTAGAGTGGATATCAAGCATTGTATTAGTCACAAAAAATGAAAAATCCATTAGAGTTTGCATGGATTTTAGAGACCTTAATCTTGCTTGCCCAAAAGATGATTTTCCACTACCTAGCATTGATGGTATAGTGGACATAACAGCGGGTCATTCTATGTTTTCCTTAATGGATGGAATTAGTGGATACAATAAAATTCAAATTAAACCCAAATACCAAGAAAAGATATGTTTTACATGCCCATGGGGAACCTTTTTTTGGAATGTGATGCCCTTTGGTCTCAAAAATGCCGGAGCAACTTACTAAAGAGAAATGACTACTATCTTCCACGATATGATGCATACCTTCCTAGAAGACTATGTGGATGATATTCTAGAAAAATAACATAAAAGAAAGGATCACTTACCAATATTAGAAAATATCTTCACAAGGTTAGAGCAATTCAAAGTGAGATTAAATCCAAAGAAATGTGCTTTTGGTGTGCAATCCGGAAAACTCTTAGGTTACATTGTTTCTGCAAAAGGCATTGAAGTAGATCCCAAGAAAGTGCAAGAAATTATATACATGGAAATTCCCAAAAATATTAGTCAAATGAGGTCTCTTCAAGGAAGACTTCAATCCATAAGGAGATTCATTTCCCAATTGGCTAAAAAATTCCTTTCATTTACAAGATTGCTACATAAAGACACCATTTTTACATGGGCTGATGAGTGTGACAAATCTTTCACATTATTGAAAAAATACTTGGTGAACCCACCCATCTTGATGCCACCTATCAAAGGCAAAAACTTATTACTTTACATATCAGCAATAGAGAAATATTTAGGGGTTTTATTGGCTCAAGAAGACAATGAAGGAAAAGAAAGAGCCATTTACTTCTTGAGTAGAACATTGATAAAATATGAATTGAACTATAGCTTCATGGAAAGGGTTTGCCTAGAAGTGGTATTTGCCTCTCAAAAGTTAAGACATTACATGTTGATGCATAAAGTGAAGTTAATTTCCAAAATTGATCCTTTGAACTATCTACTTAGTAAAACAGCTCTAACGGGAAGGATTGCAAAATGGGTAATGGTACTTAGTGAATTTGACATTGAGTACATGGATATGAAAGCAATAAAGGGACAATTGATTTCTGATCAGTTGGTTGAACATCCTTTAGAGTCTACACATCCAATTAAAGTGGAGTTTCTTGATTCAGAGATTGTTAATGTGGAAGCAAAGACATAGACCTTATATTTCGATGAATCTTATACTGAAAGTGGTTCAGGGGTAGGCATTCTTTTGATAACACCTCAAGGATACACAATTCCCAAATCTTACAAACTATTGTTTCCTTACACAAATAATATTGTTGAATATGAAGCTTTGGTCATAGGTCTCAAAATGGCCTTAGAATGGAATCTCATGGAATTGCAAGTTTATGGAGACTCTCAATTAGTCATCAACCAAATCAATGATGAATACAACACCAAAGATGGAAAATTGATGCCATATAAAAAGATGGTTGATGATTGGAAAATTTATTTTTCCTTGACAAATTTTGAGCAAATTCCCCGAGACAAGAATAGAGCAGCTGATGCAATGGCTACCTTGGCTTCATTACTCCAAATTCCTTATCAGAATGCGAGGTATGAATTCTTGGTGGAAGAATTGGAAAAACCGGCATTTGACTTACCTGATACCCAAATAATTTCTCTTATTAATGGACATGAATCACCTTGGTATGGACCAATTTATACTTATCTTAAAGACCAAACCTTACCTTTGGACCAAACCTATGCTCAAAAATGATATTTCATAAGACAATCTGCTTGTTATACCATCCTATCAGACACATTGTATCGTAAGGGTCTTGAGGGAATGCTCCTTAGATGTCTAGAGGAAGAAGAATCAAGATTAGCTTTAAGAGATGTCCATGAGGGGATTTTTGGGTCACATTCAAGTGGATTAAATTTAGCCAATAAAATCCTTCACATGGGGTATTTTTGGAAAACCTTAGAAAAAGATGTTTGCCACTTTGTGAAAGTTTATGTGAAATTTCAATATCATGGAGACATGATCCATGCACCTGCATAATAATTGCATCCATTTATCACACCATGGTCATTTTATCAATGGGGCTTTGATCTAATTGGCATGATTTATCCACCATCTTCCAATGGACATAAATACATCCTCACCACCACATAATATTTCACTAAATGGGTAGAGGTCATTCCTTTGACAATTGCAATGGGAAAACATATTTCCATGTTTATTCTTAATCACATTATTTATTGATATGGTATTCCTCATGCCATTATCACAGACAACGGAAAACAATTCAAGAACAAAGATGTGGATGAACTTTGTGAAACATTTCATATCACTCACCATTCTTCCTCCATTTACTATCCTCAAGGTAATGGACAAGTTGAGGATACAAACAAAAACATTCTCAAAATATTGAAAAGATCGGTTGATAAATCAGGAAGATATTGGCACATTCAGATAAACCTGGCATTATGGGCCTATAGAACTAGCATCCAAACACCAACAGGAGCTACACCAATCTCCTTGGTTTATGGGGCCAAAGTTGTTTTACCCTTAGAAGTTGAGATTCCATCCCTAAGAGTTTCACTGCATGGATTAATCAATGATGAGGATTATCGAGTTGCTCGACTTCAACAATTGGAATTGTTGGAGGAACATCAAACACAAGCATATGATCATTTGAAGGTATATCAAAATAGGATTTCAAGAAATTACAACAAGCACATTAAACCGAGAACCTTTCAAGTGGGAGACTTAGTGTTAAGGGAAAGCCCTAAAAATCATGCTGATAGAGAAAATAAGGGAAAGTGGGAAGCAAATTAGCTTGGACCATTTGTAATCATTTCTTCTTTTGGAATGGGAACCTACAAATTAGTTGATTGTGAAGGTGATGAGTTGCAAGAGCCCATTAATAGCATTCATTTAAAGAGGTTTCATACCTAATCAGATGAAAGAGAATCAAAAGAAAGAGTATCAGACGAGTGTATAGGATGAGTTAGCATCTTCTTTGTACATGAGAAAAGGCAAAAAATAAAAAATAAAATGAGAAAAGATCAAAATCCCAAAAAATCAAAAAGATCAAAAATTAAAAAAAATTAAAAAATAGAAAAATCAGAAAAAAGGAGAAAATTGAGCATGAAGAAAGAAAAAACTATAAAAAATTAGAAAATTATTGTCTTGGTGAAAACCTAGCAAATAGGCACCTTGATGGTATCAAAAAAACAGAGAGAGAAAAAAACAATAAACCCAAAAGGTGAAAACCTGGAAACAGACACTTTTTGTTCCCTTAGGTCTTTCCTTGTCGCATTTGTACATATTTCCTTTTTCATCATCTCATCTGCACATATCCTCATTGCATCCATTATTTGTGTATAGTCATAATAAAACCTTTCAGTTTATTTTTTGCATTCTAGGTTTCATATTTCCCTAAGTTTAACACACGATCACATTTATCACCTGGGGGTAGAAAAGGATTGGATTTTGGTACAACTTGATTCAATAGTGCTACTTTCGGTTACATATCAGAGTGACTTATCGGAGCTTCAGAAGAGATATTTTTTTTGAACCTTTGATGGATATCATTGTTCAAAACCCAATCATTTGATCGCATAACTTGATCCTTGACTTTCATTGACTTTATTATTCAGGATTAAAAATTGACATCACCTAAATGATCAGAATGTTTAGAAAATCTTATTGAAAATATTGATACAACACAAAACACTTCGTGCTTTTTGATGATGTTTTATTGACTTTTTTCATGTATTTTTAGATAATCGATCATGTTTCGACTAGATTGGCATTGATGAAGACATGATATTTTCTTGCCTTTGAGTGACTGTTTTGAGGGAGATCCACCAACTTAGGTGAATTCATCTAATGACATGGTCATCAAAGAACCATCAAGGAATTTCATATAGGGTGGAGCATTGACCTTTGTTTGTTTACACAAATAGATGTCTTTGCTATTTGGATCTTCTATCTTAATACCAAAATCCACTTGCAACATTGAACCTGTTGAAACCGGTATTCATACTCCCATAGTTGATTATTCAACTAGTGAGGGTTGTACTAGTTTCCCAAAGGTTACCAAATGTAATAAAAAGTGGTATTCATATCATCATGATGTGGTCAGTGATGGTTGTACTTACTTTCCCGATCCCACAATGCTCAATGATGAAAATATATCTCTTTTGCAGTTCTTTCACAAAAAGCTAGTGATAATTAGTTGCATTGCATTGCATTTTCATGATAGATTAATTGAATTGTTTAAAGTATTTTTCCAAGTGAAGGGGGTTAATTATTCATATATTGATTCATATAAAATTTTGGAGGGATTCAATTTTAAATTATCCTTGGTTCAAATCAATGGTGTAAGATTATCTTTTTCATTCATTCATTCATTCAGAGCATTAATCATTATCTTCATATCAGAAACAAAAAGACAAGAATCATTAATCATTATTCATGTGCATACATTTAGTTAAGGAGTTAATTTCATATCAAAGTTGCATACATAAAAAAAAAAAAAAAAAAAAAAAAACATAGTTGCATTCATTATATNAAAAAAAAAAAAAAAAAAAAAAAAAAAAACATAGTTGCATTCATTATATCATCTCATTTACATCTATCTATATCCATACATTCAAGCATTGCATCCATACATGAAATCAGAAAAGTGTATCGACATGATTGCATAAATCATTTGCATCCATTTATCTATATCATGCATAAGATAAAATGCATCCATAGAATAATAAGAGTAAATGCATCCATAAAACATCATATAGATAGGCATATAAAAAGATATCTCACACAACATCAACACATCAAGAGAATCAAGGAAATTCATCATATAAATGTCCATAAAATCAAGATCCATCAAATCTGTATATCAAGATACAATATCATCGACAAAATGATACATCAACAAAGTCTTGATCAAATCAATAACATGATACATCATCAAAAATGTGGATCAATATCCATATATCTCTCAAGACCCAGCAGGGGCACCTGATCTGTCACCTGTACCTGATCCGTCACCTGTCCCATCAGGCCCTCTGTCACCTAATTTGTCATGTGTAGTGGGAGGGGCCTAGATGGTGCTGGAAAAACTAGGCATCTGTGTCATCATAGCCATAAACTATTGCATCATAGTGGCCACCTGATCTAATTGGCCAACAACTTATGTCATACCTATCTGTAATGTCCGCACATCCTGAGTCAAGGCATCTATTGCCTACAGAGCCTGTGGTACCTGTGGTACCTGAGGAACCTGGGGATCTTGTAATGCAACCTGTGGCCTAACTAATATCTAAGGAGGCAATTGTTGTGTTATAGTCTATCCCTGTACTAGAGGAACCTTCTCTATCTATACCTATGGAGGAGCCTATGCTCCTGGAACCTGTCTCGCAACTTCTATGTGAGTCTGTTGCCCAACTCTCTATCTCTGATTCCCCCATGCTAATATTGGTCTAGGTTGTACCAAACTAGGTCCCTGTCCTTGTCGATCCTGTCTGAATCCCCTACCCCTATCTCTAATATGTCCACCCTGTGTCTGAGGTCCCACCCGGCCTCTGCCAATCACCCTAGGACTAGCTCTCTAAACTCTAGGAGCTCACTGTACCGGCCTACCACCACCATCACCTCCATCCTTGCCATCATCATTTGAAGTCTCATCCATGTCTTGGATAGGCTCCGCTGGATCGGTAAATCTCATAAATCTGTGCCTAGAGAATCACTCTCTGTACTCCAAGGAAATCCTTGCATCTTCAACATGATCCAACATATCCCATCGAATAAATATCAATATGCCAATCTCATAACATGCATACTAGAAATCAACCTGTGCACCCCACATTGATCGCTCAGTCTGTACTCGTGCATATAAGGCCATACCCTAGGGCATGTCCTGAACTTGACCATACTGCCTGGAAACTTGTCTAAAATAGAATCTCTTAATCACAAGTGGTAATCATCCAATCATCCACCTCAGATAAAAAATTTAAGGGAGCTCATCATCATCCTCCCACAATCCCTCGCATCCCAGATATGGTCTCCATACAACCTGATCAATGTATTCAATCATCCAGCGCCAATACTCTAGTTTTCCCAGATGATGTTGGAAAACCATCCCACCATACAAGAATGCATATGGACACCCATGGCCTTAGAAACCCATTGCTATTGGTCTAGTAATGGGTATATGCTCTCATATCAATAACTATAGTAAAACTACACTAGTAGACAATGATGCACTAGCCCTGTATACAATCTCATGTAAATCATGGTATAGCTGTGCCAAAACACATGATCCCCAATCAAAATGATGAGGATGTGAAATCAAATCCTTGAGTATGCGGCCCCATCCAATGGAGAATCCTTGACCTCGTCAATCTGGAAGTAGTAAACCTCCTATGACAGCACCTAAAACTGCTGGCAATGTTAGAAAAGAAGCAAACTGTGCCCGTGTAATAGTATCATCTCCGATTGTATCATCATCAAAGACACATCTGCATACACTCCCATCATAAACTGAATCATAATATACTCATTCTCCATGAGTCGGGATGCGGAGTACTCTGTATACATCCTCGGGAGTGATGGTCATCTCACCGAGTGGCAGGTGGAAAGTGTTGTGGTCAGAGTGCTATCGCTCTGCCATAGCTGTCAATAGACCCCAGTTTAGCTAAAACCGAGGGATGTCTAACAGGAAACTCAGACTACAAATCTTAATAACACAAAACTCTGGATCAGTCAGCTCCTGAGCTAAATCTAGAATCCATGAAGCTAGATTTCATACATACAATTTATGGAAATGTGCTTTTTTTGAAAATCAAGGGAATCATATCAGTGGATTATCCTAAGTCAATAAATCTAAATTTAATTCAATCAATCTTTTCTATTTTTGAGTGCATCAACTTATTGTTCCTAACTGTAGATCTTGAGGCGAGACCAATATGATCAATATCTATCAGTTTTTCTATCCTATCAGATTGACAAATCAAACATTAATTGTTATGATTATCCTTATATCCTAATCACTTGTTTTCATTACTCCAACAGATCTATCTATCTTGGAAATCAATTTGTTAATCTAGGTATTCAATCAGTGATTGGTTTAAGTGTTTTAAATCAATTTTTCATCACTTTTTACAGTAGGCGTCACTTGGATAAGTGTGCGTGCCATTTTAACCAACGCATAATTTCAAACATCATATGCATTATTTCATCTATCAGAGGCATGACTTCATCATCTACATGGTATTTCACCAACCTAGGCATCACTTAAGATTTCCTAGGTGGCATTTAAATCCTAAGGGTTTTATGAGCGGCATTTTAGACATTGTTAGACAATTTTGACCTAGATAATAGGCGTGGTTTACTACCCTAGGCAACATTTAAAAGTTCCTAAGCGGCATTTAAAAGTTCCTAGGAATCATTTCATAGCACGGAGGTGGCGTTTTACTACTCTAGGTGGAATTTAAAAGTTCCTAAGCGACATTTTGTAGAAATTACTCTAAAAAGCATAAAAAATTGTCATAAATGCTATCATAAACATGCAATAAATGCACTAGGAAGGTCAAAACCAATTACTAGAGGTCCATAATCCAATGGTCTATAATACCCATGACCTCTCTTGAATTGATTCTCTTGAATAGGGACCACCATCACTGTCAATCTCAACAGGATCAAAGCAAAATCTCAATAGTAAAAAGTGAAAATGAATAGTAAATTTGGGTTTTTCAACCTATTTAAGCTATTTGACCTAATTTTGGAGAGATTTTTGACCCAGTAAGACCTAATCTGCATTTTATACATATTGGGGCATTTGTGGTGGCCAGCATCATTATCAATGTTTTTCAGAAATGAAAACATATTGGATCTATTTTCTATCAATTTCATCATCTTTTCTATTCGGAGATCAATTTGTTTCATTTCTAAGGGGGCATCATTAGAGTATCGAATCAGGGTTCTGCATCATATCAAAAATCAAATATGGGGCGTTGAAAATTAAATATTTTATCAGTGGGGCATTCTACTTCAGTTTCACATCAAATTTTGCATCTATCAAATCAGGGATTTCACATCAGTTTCTCATTAGGTTTCGCATCAAAGTTTCATATCAGGTTATCAATTTTTGCATCAGTTTATGCATCAATCAATCAGCATCAAATTAGTGATCAGGACATGCAATTTTCTTTGAATCAATGCGCTTCACACATCAATTCAAAGAGGGGCATTTGTAGATACCTATAATTGACCAGGTGTTCTCTAATCAACCAAATCTGCATTTTTCATCAAATTGCTCCTAATCTCATTAAATTGCATCAAAATGGATCAAATCAATTTTAAAGGGACATTTATCAATCAAATGGTACAAAGTCAAGCTAAATCAAAGGATTAATTAACTATGACATCAAATAATCAAATATAAGCCTAAAAGGATCAATCAAAATTATATAATTGATTTTAATCAATTAATTGTATAGTTTTAATCAAAAATCAAATTGAACTTATTCATCCCTACATGGATAATTTAATTAATTGATTGAATTAAATAATCCTAATATATTTTTTCATGAATTTGAGAAACCAATGGGAATTGAGAACACAAAGCACATGGATCACTCCTAAATTTGAATCTCAATCATTCATTTTTAACTTTGAATCTTAATCACTCAAATTTGTCTCTTTGTCCCAACCTTTGAGACAGTCATTTAAATTGTCCCCTCATTTGAAACCATCTCAAATAATTTCACTCAACCAAGGCTTAATCATGATCAAGTAACTCTACCCCCTACACTTGGTAATTTGCTATAAATACAAGCCATTTTTAAGCATAATCATATCCTGAAAATTCAAATGCAAAGCATCAAACCTATAGCCATTTTCATAGCAAAATTGAGCATAATTTAGAGATTATCATAGCATATTATCATCATGGAGAGTATTTTGATTGCATTTGAATCCAACATTACCATAATTTGAGAGAATTGAGCTATATTTAGGAATATTTTGTTATCAATTTCTCATTCTAAGATTGTCACTAGTAGAGATTAAGGTTGAGAGCTTTACTAGCATACTAGCTAGAGAACCATGAGATGATTATTGATTTAATTACAATTCTTTACCTTAAATTGTTTATATTTTTCCATAGAATTGTAGCTAAATAAAGTAATCTCATGAAGGTGTTTTTCATTCACACACACCTACATACATTGGAATACAAAACCCACCCTTAAGAAAAAATCTAATTAGCACAACCAAAAGGAGGGTGGGTGCTAATTCAATATATATGCTCAATGGGGTTTTGGATTCCTAAGAGGATAAATATTATATGATAAAGTATGAAGGAAACATTTGGTCTAATATATTAAGTGTAGAGGAAAAAAGGAAGAATAAGCGCACCTGGAAATGAGATGCAAAATATGGTACTTTGAATCTGAATTTGATTATCACTGGAATCTCAAATTATGTTCTAACTTCATATCTAGAAGGTAGGGATTTGTATCTTTCCGCACCTGAAATATCACTAAAAAATGGCAAGGACATGTCGACTTTTTGGAACAAGTTGACTTTTTGGGAGCAAGTCAACTAATCGACTCGTTCGTGGAAAAAACTAATGAAAATTTTCAAGTGTCTACAATTGTACCTGTCCTGCCCAGATCCATAATCTCAACTCTACAACTTGTTCTTTTACACAGAAAAATTGGAAAGAAGGTTGAAGAAATGGGTTTGCCTTAGTCAAACCCATGTTTAGGAATCAAACAAGAAATGAAATGAAATGAAATAAAGGGAAAGTGTGTTGTCATGTAGCAGAGGTTAGATGTAGATAATGAAGTATACTATACCTTGCAGATTTAGTTACTTCTTTAAATGTTATCAAGTGTGTTCATGCAAAATATTTTACTAAACACAAAAACTCAAAAGGAAATCATGCAAGACAAAACCTCATGAAATAGATATTGTAATTTTCCACAATACTTGATCAGAGAAGAGAGAGAAGGATGAAGCTTTATGGATAAATATGTGGATGATTGATGGCTCTTGATGGCTTCCTTGAACTTGAATGCTTGAATTCTTGAATGAATGCACTTGATTATAGCTCACGTTTGATTGTGGATACCAAATGAGGGGAGAATAGGTCCTTTTATACTTAACTCCCTCCATTAGAGATTCAAATTTTATCAAGACTGACCACAAATCTAAATCTCAGAGGGAAACCCTACCATTGAGCTCCGGGAAAAATTTGGGCCCAAAGGCCCATAGACAAGTTAGTCAGTGGACTTGTTCCTGACAAAATGAGCTCAAATTTTATGAGGATGTTGGAGAAGGTGAAAAGGAATCGGGGGAGAAAATGCAGGTTGTTGCGGGGTTAGAGTTGATCCCGAAAGTGGAAAATAAATGAATAGGTCCTAGGTGAGGAAATGAATTATGGGATTAGATGGAAAATGGGAAATTATGCCTATACATGAGAGCCAACCTTGAGTTAAATCCAAACTGATGAAGGAGGACCCATATTTGAATTAAGGATTCATTTATGTGCTATATAAGGTCCTACCATAGAAAACACACTAAAGTAGGCAAAAAATGGTCCCAAAATGAGCACAAGTTAGGTGCTTACTTTTTAGGATGATACAAATATTATAGTGTGAAATGAAAAGATGATATTTATTGACCTCTTAAGCACAATACACCTGATAGAGGAACTATCATGGGAACCAAGTAAGGATATTATGGTTGTGTTTAATTATTGTGTGTATGTTTGTATAATAATTATGGAAAAGGTAAGGAAACACATATGTTGTAAGGCCTATGAGGTTTTAAATATTTGGTATACATGAATTTTTTGACAACTTTATTTTTAGATGATACCAAGATGTACATAATCATTGACCATTTGGAAAATTCTATTGTAGTGACCATAGGTGTAATAAGTTCATTTAATACCATTTTATCCTTGTCTTAATGCAACAACAAGATCTATCATATATTTATAGAATGATATTTGGGCATTGGGGTAAAGGATTTTATATGACTACAAGTATTATATATTGACCCCTCGAGTATAAGAACCTCAATATTGAACCTATCATTTGAACTTCAAATGGCATTTTTTTCCTGTATGTTTTTTGCAAACCAAGGTAAATTTGGGTTGAGAAATTAGCCTAGCCCCTATGTTGATATGAATACACCTTGAGAATTTGTATTAGGAATCCTTTGAGAGGCCATATAAGGATAACTACATGCAACTTTGACCCATTTTGAAGTAGGAATGTAGGTAGTACATGGGTGAAGGATACCCTTGTGACCTTGAGTTTGCAAGGGAGGGTAACTCTAGGGATTTGGGCTACTCCTTACTTGTTTATTGTTTCATCTTTAGTAGGCCTCATATGAGGCTGAAACATATAATAAATGTTTATGAAATGGTTAAGGAAACCTAATAAACTTTATATTTAATATATAATGTGCTTTGAATATAAAGATAAATAAAATTAATTGGGCTGACTACCTTATAGTCGGTATCTACTTAAGGTTAGATGTTGATTTGAGGCCATAATACATTAGTTCTATGTTATTATTATGTGTTTGAGAGATTAAATACAAAACTTATAAGAATTTATGTATGTACTCCTAGATCATTCAATTCTGATCTACTTGTTTTGAATTAGGAACCTCTCTTCCAGTTATAATGTCAAGAAAAGTATAGGGACCAAATTTTATGACAACGGATGGAGTTAGGATCCTACAAGGGCATATGTAGAGGTTTGTATAACTCTATCATATCGACTATTCCTCTCTATCTAAGGTGATCGCTGAAGGATAAATCCTATGACCCGCTTAAGATAAACTTATTTACTCAATATTTACCATAGTCAAGGAGCATATTATGCCAATAGACTATTAGTTGTTCCACCTAAATATTATATGGTTACCACCAAATTTATGCAGGCAAGGGATACCTCTCAATGATCTAGGAATTGGACTAATTCTGCTAGAACCATGTGGCATGGGGGCCAACTACATGTTTGTGATGGATTCCCTCATTGTTTAGTTGTCTAATGGACTTTAGGGAAGATAATTTCTAATGAAGAATAGGTAGGCAATAATTTGACCAACCTCATAGTATCATTTTGGGCGTAACTTGATGTGGAAATGGTATACTTCACCCAGTGGGGTTGGGCATGGACCCCTAATATAGTATGGGATGCACAACTTCCTCTTCCTAAGTTTCCATTAATGCCAAAGACTAGGAAAAGAAATGGACCCCACAATGTAGTGTCCAATGCACTAACATTGTTTCTCTTCAAGATGTGATATATTCAGGGGATGGTTAGCCATTTTATATGATATAGTCACTATTTTATTTATGATGCTTGTATGAGCCAGTAACTATTGTCTTGTGATTCATTTATGAATTGGCCACTATTGTTTTTGTGATGTAAATTGGAGCTACTCATTGTGTAAGTGATGTATGGAAAATATAGCCATCTTGTGTACCTATGATGTATATGATATAGGTCCTTTGTATATGTGACATATGCTCAAGATAATCACAATGTGTGTAATTTGTGATATGATCCTCATGCATAGACATGTAATTTGGTAGAATTAATGACTGATGAGAATGGGTATAGGACAAACCCCTTATGATAATTGATATCTTTTATTGTTATTAGACCAAGCTCAAAGAATCACTTAATTAATATTCAAGATTAAACAGAGATCAAAGATCTCATCAAGAGAAGAGAGTAAATACCCTCTAAGTGTGAACTACAAAGCCTTTGCTTTCCCATGAGAGGATACATAGACGGAGTCATCAAGAGTGAACCCTCAAGGCTTAGATATGGGTCTAGTGATTATAATAATTATGAAATCTTAACACAATAAAGTGTGAGTGTATGGTATGATATTGAGTTGTTTCCACCCTGGTGAACAGAGTTTTAAAACCTCACTTTTAAATTAAAGGGTAGATGATTGGTTGATTAAGTTAAAAATTAATGTTAAGTTAAAAAAAAAGAGTAGAAATAGAGGGCATTTATTACAATTTCGAATGGGAAATTTTAGATAGTGCATGCATACCCATTAAAGCATGAATAAATCAATATTTTGAGAATATAACTAAAGAGCACAATTGTAAATCAGTCTGAAATATTTTAAGAGTGCAAATGTTGTATCCTCTAATTTTAGATCTACAATAGAATAGAAATTGTGCTAAATGTAATGTAAATCTTTTATGTAAATATTAAACTTGATGTATCACACCTCATATACATCTGGACAAATTTTGCTTGAAAATGGTGGCCCTGGGAAAAAAGTTCCTAACCCCCGAAATGAAGAGCTAGCTACCAAATCTTCTTAATGTGTTCAAAAATATTTCAATCAGACTAATGTAGAAACAATTTCATAGATGAATTATAACCAATTACACTTGAGAAACTAAAGGAAGCAATAAAAATCTTGAGGCATGGGTATCAGACTAGGAGAAAAAAGGTAAAAGATACATTTTTTTTAATGTTGCACAAAGCTAAATTCCAATTCAATAGTAAAATCCCCTTAAAGAAACCCAATTGTAAATTTATTTTAAAGTTATATATTGTTTGAATTTGTACCTATATTTGAACACGTGAAAATGCTTAACCTTGTCAATTTCTTGAAAGGGATAACATTATCATATAATTTCTCTATTGACTCTAATTATTGAACTTTTTATAAATGATTTTTAGTGTGCAAATCAACCTTGATTTCACTCACAAATTCAATCTAAATAATTAAATCCCTACAGTGACTAAAAAGGAAAGTATCTCAATCTTCAAACCCACGTCTAGATTGCATAAGATAAAGTTACGTGTCAAAATTGTTGTGGATAGTGGCTTTTACCGCCTCTATGTCCTTTCTCTTCTCTAACTTCATGGCTAATTACTTGAATGGAAAAAAAAACCCTTCCACTATCAAATTAAACTTCAGTGCATGTCAAACATGTGAAACATTCCCTTGTGATTACCACTCGGGAATTCCAACACTACACGCTAAATAACACATAAGTCTACATCCTCTATTGTAATTGTTAAATTTGAAGCTGAAAGCACTAAAAACATTAAGAAAAATTCAAAAATTATTGAGCATAAGTTTAGACTTTTATTTCAAAGTAAAAATTAAATATAGAACTTATGAATTGTGACCTAAACTTCACCAATAAATTTTTGGTGAAACCCTAAGCATTTGCAGCCTTTATTCTTGTAAAATTCATCGTGAAATTACTATTTTTTTATTGATAGATTGACCTAAAATTGCTTTGATAGTCAGTGAATGAAGGTGAAAATTGTTTGAAAGCAAACTATGTTGAACACAACTAGGTGCTGAGAGGGGGGTGAATCAACACAATTAATATTTTTAGCAAGTATATCTCATTTCAGAATTAATTCACTCAATAATCAATAGAAGATAAAGAAACAATTTCATACACCTAAACACTTATGAACACCAGCTTTATGTGGAAAATCCAAGATGGACAAAAACCACGGTGAGAAATGTACTCTCTAGATATAAATATTTGACTATATTGTTTTAGGTAGAGGCCAAATAACTCATTGTCCCTAATAATTTATACACACTACCAAGGATTACACTAGTCCTTAATGAAAAAAAATATAAACTCATTGATTTAATAAGGATAAAGTTGAATTTCCTAATTAACCTGCAATGACCTTCTAGTTTGATTCTTTAATCAACTTCTTAGTTCTACCTTGTTTGCATAGACTCACCTTCACACTTGAATCAAAAAAAAAATTTAGTCCTTCTCACTCACTCACTCATTATTCGCAATCCTTTCCATCAAAATATATAGTGATTTGTCCTTTAGAAACATCAATAAGGTCAACTATAAAAAAAATAGGCATTATTAATATAAGTTCGGCCACCTTTAATAGAAATACTCATTACAGTCTGTTGGGTATATTTCTATTTTTCTGAGTCTTACTAAAGATTTTGGTTCCTAGTGTCGGTTTGTGATTTAAATGTCAAAGTCTGTTCCAATGTACCATCAATTTTTTCTACAAGTGTCTGATTTTCAAGAAATGAGGTGCAAAAATTGGCTGAAAACCTTAAACCCTAGGTCATTTGTGACTTTATCATGCAAAAACCCTAGACCTTCATGACCTTGTTCTAATTTGAAGTTACTTTTTTCAAGTAACTTAAGATGTTTTAAGTCATGTGATTTTTATCCCTTGCCTTTATCTCCTAATCTTGTGACCGAGACTGAATATTCTTTATGGTCTAGAGACTTGGTGCAAGCTTTTATCTCTTAATCTTGAGAAGAATGGAATATGCTCTTATACATTTAGAGATTAAGTGTGGGCGGTTGATCTTTATCTCATTGTGCGGTTAGCACATGATCTTTAGATAAATGTGAAGTTGGCTCAAGGATCCAGAGAATTAGCGACAATCGTGGATGTAGTTTTAATCGTATGGATAGCACTAGATCTCATGACTTAACTCTAGTTACAAGAAATATTCAGCGATTCAAAGGTAGCTTAATCACTGAATCTTGTAATCCAACCTAAGGTCAAGACAAAGTTTACTTTGTGCTTTGTCGCGTGATCTCCAATTGAAATCAGAGTTAAGTGATTTATTCAAAGATTCAAAAAGGATCATTGATCTTTTTTCTAAATGAGGGGCTGGCACGTGATCTTGAAATAATAGTCAAGGACAAGCTTTTCTTCAGCAGTTAAGCAAAAACTGTCGATCTTGTTTTATCCTTGGTTTGATCTTATGGCTAGTGCGTGATCTCCCAATAAAACCCAGTGTTAGTAAATATTTTAGAGACTTGGAGATAAATATTGTCACGTAATATCTAAATAAACCTATGGTTGAGACCAAGTCAAGTAAAGTTTATTATGAGATTTAGAGATATCTTGGTTGCGTGATCTCAAAATGAAAGTGTGGTTAAGCAGATTGTCTTGAGATTTAGCATAGGTCATTGGATCAAAGAAGAATCAGGAGTTTTCATGTAATCTCAGGAAGAATTGGCAAAGTACAGAAAAATTTAGGGACTTAGCAGTGATCGTTGATCAAGGAAAAATCTGTTGGAAACAATTGTTTAATTGTGTGTTGTCCTTGATGTTACACAAATGTCATATCAGTCATCAGACAGAGTCTACCGAGTTCAGAATGTCATATCAGTCATCAGACAGAGTCTACCGAGTTCA
>MU227991.1:416561-430679 GCA_018584345.1 Thuja plicata | reverse complement strand
TGTAACCTTTAACAGGGTTGGCTCCTAACAGGGCTCACTTCAGAAGAGTGAAAATCAGTAACTAGTTACATTGGTGGTTTTCCCAAATTGGGTTTCCACGTTATATCTGGTGTTACTTGTGTCACTTGTGTTCATGTTATTTGTTTTATGCATATTAATCACTGTGAATGTTTACACAACAATATAAGGTTAATTCACCGAGTAACAGTAATATATATATTAAAGACATCTAAGGGACTTGTGGATTTATTTTTGTGGTAACTGATTCACCCCTCCCCTCTTAGTTACTCCATCCTTATTTCCAACAAAATCTAAGGGCTAGCGCGTGATCTCTAGATTAAACCTGAGTTTAAAGAATTATTTAGTGACTTAGAGATCTATTCAGTTGCTAAATCTCCAAATGAACCATGGTTAGTTATGGTTAATTCAAAGCCAAGTGAGGTTTGTCATCAATGAATCTGGACCGTTGATGAAGACAGAGATGTGTGTTTGGTATTGAATTGCTAGAAAAAGTCAATAAGTCATGAATTATTCAACAATCAAGAGGTAATGAGCTAAGATGCAGACATGTGTTTAAGTGGCCATGGAAATCTGTGGTGTTCATGAATTCTCTAAATAAACCCAAGGTTAAGCAGATTTTTCAAGCAATTTAGAGATAGCCTTTATCTTTGAATCTCCAGACTTGACCATAGTTAGTCCAAACATTGGGAGATTGCGAGATAACCTTTAGTCATGTAATCTTAGAATAGATTGGATTTAGAGCCAAATATTCATAGATTCAACATGATCCATGGATTAAAAGTAAGATCAAGGCCAGTCGCGTAATCTCCAGATGACTTAAAGTTAAGTTAAAGTTAAATGTTGAGTTGATAAGAAAGATCTGGACTTTTGATATGATTTAAATCTTGTGGTGTGTGTGTGATCTCTGAATAGATCTAGGGTTAGTCAAAATGCTCAGTGATTTAGAGACTTAGTTATCTCTGAATCTCCAAATAAACTCATAGTCAGAACAAGGTTATCTTTTTCCTTGTCGCTAGATCTTCAAGTAAACATAAGGTTAAGATAAAAGCTCAAAGACTTAGCGAGGATCATTGATCTCATTTTAGATAAATAGCTAGCGCTATATCTCTAGATGATACTCAAGTTAAGAGTTTTGTTCAATGACTTGGTGGTTTCCTTTATCTCTAAATCTCCAGATTTGATCATGATCAAAGTAAAGCCTATTAAAGTTTATTACAAGATTTAGAGATAAGAAGAAAGTCTTCACTCAATGTTAAGAAGTAAACCAAAGGTGAGGTAAAGTTAAAATGAGTGACCAGCACTAAATCTCAGAATAGAATCAAAGTTAATAAAACCATCTAGCAACCTAGAGAGAACCATAGATCAAGATCTTATTGTGTGGTTGGCGCTAGATCTCATAATGTAACCCAGGTCAGAGAAAACTCTCAGCGACTTGGAGATGGATCAGTCGCCTTATCTCCAGATAAACTGTGGTCTGAGTATGGTAAAATCTTAAGGATTTGTTCTTGCACCATATTAAGGAAAGAAATATAAAAGATTGGGTTATTAAATATGAAAGATTCTAACAGAGTACAAGTAATCCACTGAGATGTGAAAAGGCAAGAAAAGAAGGCCAATCAGATCGCGTATCAATCCTTTTTACATAAAATAAGGTTTTAAAACTGAAAAAGTACTCATGAATTTTCCAACTGGGATTTTCAAATTTGATTACCTGTCAACTTCAAGCACCACAACTAGGAGAGAATTTATGTCAAGACACGTAGATTTATTGCAAAATTGATTGAGCAACGGTTTCTAGGTTCTTGACTAGACTGGTGCATTGAATTTTCAATGATAAATAGACGCAACCTTTGTATATTCTGATCACCAAATTTTTCAGAGCACATAGCAAAGAAGTTGCATAAGTTTCAGAGAAATTGTGAGAAGAATCTTGTGTCTAAGAGAAGAATTGTATAGAAAACTAGTAAAGATGAGTCAAGTAGGACCAAGCGGGGTTTCAGCCATTGGAGGAAGCAAGGATGCGGAAGAAGAATAGAAAGGGAAAAGGAATTACTCAGAATAATTTGTGGCTCTGCTTCCTGGAACCAATCAAAATAAAAAGGTAGATGATGAATCCTTCACTAATTTCCTGTCAAATTGTAGGGATCCCAACACTCCTAGGTGCTCTGGTTTCCATTTATTTAATTATTTCTATAGCAATAAAGATAGAAAGATCCCAGTATCAAACCCTTGGACATTAGATTTAGCTAAGCTAATTGTCCCAAATATCTTCATGGATGTTGACATGTTAATAGAGTTGGCAAGGAAATATGACCCTACCTCCAAAACTATCAGAGAAGGAGATGAAGAAGCCTTAGTTTCCTTGGATAGGGAATCCTTCATGAAATCCTTTGGAATTTACCATGTCTTTGCCACAGAGAATTAATTTGAAAAAATTGCAGAACAAGTATACCAGAGAGGTCAACATAGTTAGCAAGTTGGTCCAATCTCATGTGCCTAGGTCGAATAGAAATTATGTAGCGCCAATGCCTTTTGATAAGGGAGCCCCTTATGAATTTAAATACCTATTTTTTTACATAAAATATATAGCTTATGGGATATGTAGAGTAATAGGCATCGATGGACATGTTGAGAAGTTGCCTGTAGATTTGTTGATGAGTATCCTGGATATTCAGAACTCCCATTCCAACATAGAATTTGACTACATCCAGTATGTCATTGATGGAATGCATGAGGGCTTGATCAATATTCAGAAGAAGAGAAACCCCAAGTTCATGCATTATTCTCTTTTAATGCATTTGATCCTATATTTCAACATAGATAGCATGAACGCATAGTTCTTGAGACCTAGAACTCTTTTCTAAGGCCAGCCAAACCCCGTATAGTTATGGATTAGGGTTTGTAATTACACTTCAAATGAGAATGAATTATGTGGTTTTGAGAATTGGAATTTACATCCACTTATAGACTTGATGGGCCTCAATTTAACCAAACTGATAGTTAGAGCGCTTTAGCTTCTAAGACCTTGTCAATATGTTGACAAATGGCTAGGAGATCACAATTGGGGTGACTTATATTGTGAGAAGACTTATACTTTGATCAAGGTTTATGGATATTCCCATCCCCCACACATACTTCTAAAGTATGTGCCTTCAAGAGTGGATTTGATGGATTCTATCTAGCAGCTAATATGGACAGACAAGGAGCATTTGGCTCCTCACAGAAAAGGCACCTTCACACCCAGACAGTTCAAAGTTGTGTACTTTACTATTGGGAAAAGGGCTATGGAAGAAATGAATAAATGGTTAGGGTAATACAGAATGAGCATGGCTTTGTATAGGTATGTTGACCTTCAGGGTTTATCAAGAGTGCAAATAATTTGCTGACCCCAAGTATCACAGCTATTTAAGAGCATGAGGATTGTGTTGAAGAGGATCTTATCTGAAACATCTTAGATGATGAAGAGGCAATAAGTAGAGCTAAAAAATACCAAGACCTCATATATTTGGAAAAATAAATGAAGAAAAAAGGGATCCCTTGTGGAGGTTTCTTCCCAAGATTGCCTCAAATGAAAAGACTCACAAAGATGATTGAAATGTATCATACTTTGTATAATCAGCTAGAGAGACAAATTTATGAAAAAGAGAGAGGCCCAGAGAAGCATTCATCCTCTAAATATGAAGAGGAAAGTGAGGGAGGATATCTAGTATATATCCCTCCTCACATGAACCAACCACCTATAGTAGAGAAGAGTATAGAGGTTGATCTCATAGAGGTTCCTGGTACTAAGGTGACAAATGAGCCACCAAGAAGAAACAGAGAGTAGAACAAGGGGAACCCTCTCAAGAAGAGACATAGGAAAAGAAAAAGGACAGAGTGAGTACCTTAATCACCAGTGATAGGAAATATCACCATTAGTTGAGGAAGAAGATCAGAGAAAGGAAGAAAAAAAAAAAAGATGTCCAAGAAGAAGTGGAGTTGCCTCTCTAATTGTGTCATGATGAAAGATAACTCCATCGAGAAGGGTTCCTAAGTGATGATCCATTCATCAAAACTGATTAATTCAATAATTTCTTGATTTGGAGAAACAAACAGGAAGTAGGATCATAGTTGCAACTAACAGGGGGTGATACTGTGCAAAGTGAGGCCCTACAAGCCTTGAAAGCCTATGATCTTGAAACTGGGATTATCACACCTGATGAGGCTAGGAAATTGGTCAAGTCTAGTGGAATTCTACTTGTGCCTGGATGGAATTTTTCTTCTACTTTTATAATTGACCAAATCAAGAAGCAACCAGATGTCAATATGTCTTCTCAGACTCAGATTAGGGAGATGATAAGGGGATGTGGATATGATCCAAGATCCAAGACTCTAGCCATGTGGTCTCTGGCACCAAGAACACAAAAGCCTTCCTTGGTTAGTGTTGAAGAAAATTTGGATGGGGATAAGATTATCTGGACTGTCCATAATATTTTCAAGCTTGAAATATCCCAGGCTGTCACCCACTTCGCCCACCTAAATCAAGAAAAAATAGAGCAATTATCTGCTAGATATGCAAAAATCTTTTATGAGTCAATTACTGTTATTAAGGAAAAAGAAAGATGCTTGATACAAATAAAGTAATTATAGGGGCAAGTGAAAGTATTAAACAAGAAATTAGAAGATGCTCCCAAAGCTCTCCCCACTCTAGCCAAGGATGTTGTATCTATTCAGATAGAAACTACTGAAGATTTCCCACAGGGAACAGAGCAACCAGGTCAAGATCATAATGAAGTGGCTTTAGCTTCCTTATTGAATATCTTGCAGCATAGGATTGATATCCTAAAAGGAAAGGTGGACCTAGTACACAAGGTATATACTAGACTATATGGCTTGGAAACAGAGGTGAAGGGCCACATAACAACTTTGGACCCATATTTCACTAGTAAATTTTGGCCATATTTTTGATGTGACTTGGTCAATTTTTTGATGCTAGTTGGTCAACCAAATGACCACTACTGTCGTCAGAGTTTTTTTGTCAGTTAAGCAACCCACAAAAAGTTGTGTCGAATTATCGACAAAAATAGTGGTTGAACTATCGACTATATAATGCATTGAGACTGTGGACATTTCGGTCGATGCAGTTCATTGATAATTGTCATCATCGTTGAAGTATCGACTTCAGAATGCTTTGAGACTATGGCATTCAAGTTGAAATAGTTCATTGATCATTGTCATTTTCATTGTCATCGAACTATCGACTTCAGAAAGTGTTGAGACTATGGAATTCTAGTCGAAGTAGTTTGTTGATCATTGTCATCATCGTCAAAATAAAGACATCAGAATGCATTGAGACTATGGAATTCTGGATGAAGCAATTCGTTGATCTAGTTTTGGGCTGTCGAAATAGAGACGTCAAAAAGCGTTGAGACTATAGCATTCTGGTCGAAGCATTTCATTGATATTTTTATATCCATTGAAATAGTGATAACATATTCATTATATATATATATATATATATATGTGTATATATATATATATATATAAATCATCTATTAATATATATAATATATTTCCTATTACTAATCTTTTCATTGAAAGTATAGTAGTTTACCTTATATTAAAGAATAAATTTGTTTGTTTACCTTATGAAATAATTGTATAAGATGTTGACCCATACATTTAGTCTTTTTAAACATGATGAGAAGAAAAGATGAAAGCAATAGAAGAAAAAATCCTATGATTATAGATTAATCTTTCATCCCTCCACACATCCTCTAGCTCTATTCAACTCACCCCCTAAATGAGTGCCTCGATTTCATAATGGAAGAATATAATATTTAACATCTATTTGTGGCTTCTATAGACTAGGAAAATTTATTTTTAATCTCCCTAAAAAAGTCTCTCCTTTCCTCTAAGAAAAGGCTTTTATTTTCCTATATTATGATGGCGGTTCCTAGCTAGAAAATGAGCCCATTATCATTGTTTTCTTTTCCTTTGAAATTATGATGCTAGTCACTCTCCTAGGATCATTTCTTAACTATCTAAGTTTCACAAAACTCCCTTGATCACTCCCCTCAATAGAAGAGATATAAAGTGCAATAAAAGTCACCAAAAGCAAATGTAACACAAATCATAAATGCATTCCAAAACAAGGCATGGTTTCTATTAGACAATAATGTAGAGGTAACACCTGGGTAAAAAATAAAGATATCCATTCCATTGAGCATAAGATACAATATCCATTCCCTTGATCATTTTCTTAACAACGTTTGAAGCTTCGGGTTACTTATATTTGATCACTCCTTTGTGTCTTTAGGGATGGGTTGGTCTTCCCTTTGGGCTGAATTTTAGAGGATGAAACCCCTATAATATGAATAGGTAGGGGAGATGATAGTACAATGGATTGGGAGTGCATGGTACATAGTTCTCTACAATATGGTAAGGGTGCACCATTGTTTGGGGAATCAATATTTTTTTCTGGATGGTGGAGAAGATGCAGTAGAAGAATCAACTATAGAGGCTACGACAGTAGAGGGAGTTTCAAACTGTAACAATATTGTTATTTGATGAAGTTCTTCTACAACGGGTTCCCTATTGTAAGAGGTTATTTGGTGTAGTAAATTATTGCCTACACCACACTGGTTGTGGATGCCTCTTTGGGATTGTCCATCAAACAAATCCAGGTGCGTTGTTAATGATTTCACATTTACATGTATGCTTTAATAGAGCTTTTACATTTTTTTACCACAACCAGAAGGTTGTTGTTGTATGATCTGTTGTGATTGATTGATTTGAAGAATACATTTAATAGGATAAGCCTCCCTTATCAATATTCCCAACTAGTAGATTGGTGCTATTAACTTTTGACCCTACGCCTTAAGAAAGCTTCTTGATTGTATGGGCTGCGTAGAATGCAAGATACTTGTGTTTTTTTTTAAGCATCGAAATGGTTTTATTTTCCCCAATAAATTTGTGGCATCTTAACATCGATGATCCATTTGAAGGATGATGAATCAGTAGTAAGGATATTTTACACTAGTTCCATGTTTTTTTTTATCGAGTGTCCCTCAATATCTTATGCTGAGATTATCTTATAGCTCTCCATTATGATCATGAATTTTTAATGTTGTTTGATGTCCTAAAAACATAATCCTTGAAAAACATACCTATTTTATGTTTTATGGATTTCTTTTCCCTGTTTTAAATCTCTTGTGCAAGTAGGGAGGACTAAATATAAATTCTATAACTTTCACATTGAATCTGGTTAGTGATATCATTGTTTTGTTTATATTTGAAATGGTCCATAGCTTACGTTGGATCAAGATCATTTCACATCTCTAATATCACTCCTTTATTTCCTTTTAAGAATTTAATTTCCAATGGCACTAAGAAACCTCTTATGGCTTCCAATGTTCAGTGAATCCATAGATTAGGAAGGCATTGACCTCATCCCCAAACTCACTGACATTGACAGACAGCTCTAGGATCATTTTTTTCTCTGTCAAATGGGATTCATAAATTGGATATAAGAAAACATTGCCTTCAGTTAATAATCATGTTACTATGTCCTCTAGGATAGCAATCTTGGGTAGTATCCATTCACATTGTACTGACCAAGGATTGATCATTCATACTGATATTCTTCCCCTGCCTCTATGACAGAGCTATTAAATTGGTGAGTATGAAGAAAAGATAAAACAATAAAATCAGCACATGGGGAGGTGATGATTTATAGTATATTTTGAAAGAGAGGAATAAGAGGACAACGAAAATAAAACAAAACAAAAAAAATAACATAGAAACTACCCCTACCTCTGCATCTCAAACTGAAGCATATAGGTGAAATTGTGATTTTTCAAACCATAACAGGTGAAATTGTAATTTACCAAGAAGCTAATATAGGATTGAAAGTTATTTAATCTAATTTTTGTTGCTTTGCAATTGTAGATTGGATTGAAAGTTAATAAAATTGTGATTTTATAATGTTAAGACCACTCTAGGGCACTATGGGCTACAAGAGAACATATTGCCATGAATCAATGAATGATATAGCATATAATGTGATTTCATCTAAGTTTTACTTTTTTGCAACCACAAAATTAATTGCAAGGTAATAAATTTGTGATTTTATTATGGTAAGACCACTGCTAGGGCACCATGGGCTATAGGAGCATATATTCCCAAGAATTAACCTATGATATTGGTATAAGGTTAGAAAGTTATTCCTTTTCAATTATCCTACTACAAATTGTAGTGAAGAGTACCTTTCCTCAGAAAATTTGACTAAGTATTCAAAATATGTGTCTGTTAAAAGGTTTATGAATATTTTGATGAAATAATAGGATGTTTTAGAATCTTCTAATGCCTTAGACCTTGAAGATGTGAAAATCAAATGGTTTTTTCAACATCAGTAAAGCCAACTAGCTTTGCAGATTTGCTGAAGATATTAATAGATTCGGTGATCTTAATGACAAGCAAGACACATGCTAGAGAAGAATGATAAGATATACAAGTTGTCCTATAATTTTGAGAGAGACACTATTACTCTACTGACTATTGAAATTTTCAGGGTCAAAAACTAAATTATTATTCACTCTGCATTGACTATCTCATTGAAGCACGTGAAGGAACACAAAAAAATAGGGTCTGAGAATTTGTGACATGTTAATCTACATATTTCCGTCTAGACTGAACTAATATAGATTTTAAACAAAATTTATTACAAAAAAATACAATATGCCACTTTTTACAACAGGTGGAACTCATTTTGGCATTCTACTCACAAATAATGACAAACCACTTTTGATGTTCCAGAAGGTAATGATCTTGTTGCATTGGACATGTCATCCACGGGAAATGGATAGATTATTGGTCATCATTGACCCACCAAAATTGCTCCTATGACTGTGTGTGATGAAAAATATGACTATCAAGGAAATTATTGTTCAGATAAATGCGCAAGAAATATGGCAAACCATTGCAAACACCATAAAAAATATAATGTGCCTACTTCTAAAAAGTAAAGGTTTCGCAGTGCATGATATAATAACTACAAATCTTTTGGAAAGTAAGAATGTAGAAGATTTCAATTTATATCTGTACAAAAGATGTACAAATGTACAAAAATCTTCTAAACATTTTTTTAATTCATCACCTAGACAACTCAGCTCGTCAACCAAATTTGCTAGTTTTGGAACATCCAAAGGGAAATGTGGGAGTTTCACCAATGGTATTTGCAAGATGAAAAAATCAGGTTATATTCAATGCTCTTTGCACCCGCTCTCTTCAAACAAAATTTTCTTGAAGTCATGAATGCAGAGCATATATGAAAATATAGTGGGGCTAGCTAGTAGCATTATCATAAAGTATCAATATATCAGTGACATGATGAATAGTGAGCCTTTGATAGTCCTCTAAACATGAAAACCATAAAAGGAAGTCTAAAATGCATGAAGAATAGCCACAAGGGTACCATGGTTGCATCCTACAATATTGAAGAGGGTATTTTTGGTTTACCAAGCAGTCAAAAGATGCCCAATGATAGAAGATAGTCATGATCCAGAAGAACCAAATAGAATTGAGAAGGTCATTTAGACCCTTCACTCAACATGCTCGTCAAGGGTGGTGAAATATGAAGTCTTTCAATTGAACATGACAACAAAGAAGAAAGAAAAATTACTCTTGAGAAAAACATTAAAGAGCTTAAAGAGCACAAATATCAAATATGGAAGTCAAAAGATCAAAACATAGAAAAGGGATAGTTATGAGGGTTTGAAGAAATACATAAAAGATACAAATGACTTCCAGCTCTAACAATTTGACAATGATATATATGAAGGTACAAAGAAGAGAATTTATGGCCAGTAAAAGAACACAAAACCCTCAAAGAACATGTATCATTGTTTTTGAGGAAGAAAATTAGTCAAGGACAAAAAATCCATAGTCTGAAGATGTAAACTCTCTTGCCTTATCTTTTCTTTAGGTTGTAACTTCGAAGTTTCAAAAAACATATTGATTGAAAGACTTGTTAAGTTTCAAAAAATTAATAGAGGTAGGAATTAATGTATGCTACACCAAACCAGTTGGATTTGGTATTTGACCCCATTTCAATAGTTTATCAACATCTCATAGTAATTTAACTAGGGCTCCAATTTGGAATCCCAACTCATAAAATATATTACCAGTTAAGCTCACCCATTTAAGTTTCATCTTTATAATTTGGATCCATATAAACATGTAAAACTTTGAGAAATTTAGAATATTGTACACCAGATGTTAAACACAAAACAACTGAAGAAATTAAAATGAAAGCAATAAACGTAGATTATTGCACCTCTGAATTGGAGACCCTGCTAATTCCCATTAGTTCCTTCTTGGCCATCGCTCTGTAATGCCCTGAATGTGAACATTAGATCAAATTCACATGCATAAAAACACAAGTAAACTAATCAAATAATAGGATTTAAGAGTACAATTTCAAATTACCTTTTGATCAATTTTCTTTCTCTTGTTCAACAATATTATTCTATTACTTCTTTCCTCCTCCTTCTTAGCACTATTATAAGATTGCATTTCATCTTCAACCTCTTTCTTTTCTTTGTTAGGGATTTCCTCATAATTTTTTATACCGTGTATTCTGAATTTACGTTCAATTACATGTTTTCTTTGCATATCATACCGCAACTTCATGTGGTAGTCAACATCAGTCTCCCTCTTTTGATATACTTGAAGCTTCGGATGCTCCAAAGACAGGAAGAGATAGACAATGTTCATTTGTGTTTCTCTCTTCCTATCTTTGGGGCATCTGATGCTTCAAGTGAATTTAGGGTGCAATTTTTAGTCTTTTGATGGTTGATCTTGTATAGAATCAACTAATGCAAGCAATCCACTAGGGCATTATTAATACATGACCAAATCTCTTCACAAAAATCTATAACTTTAGAATTCATAAAATAAGAGTTTAGAGGAAATGTTACACTAATTTATAGACTATTCCTACGGTTGGAATGAAAGTTATGTATTTTCAGAGAAGGCATATGCACAAGTGACAAACATGTAGATTTGACCAAGCACTACTGGGAGCTTGACCCAACAACAAATGGACTTGTGATGATTTTATCACAATAGTACATCTGTTGCTAGATAAGCTCCCAATATTACTTAGGCAAATCTGCATGTTCATCACTTCTGCATATACCTTCTCTAATAAAATCTTATATATAGGTGAAGGTTGTATATTTTGTATAGGTTATGTGTGTGTACATGTGTGTGTGTGTATAAAATTCAAAGTTTATTACATACAAGATCATAATATAAGCTACATCAATAACTTGTTAAATCAATCATAAGGTATTTAAAACTAGTTTCGTAAAGAGATGCAAACTATGTAAAAAATTGGTAAGGAGTGGGAAGATCAAGGAAGAACTCAAAATTACAAGACCTAAGGGCCATACCTAATGCCTTGGGGGATCATCATAGATGGCCTTTCCTACGTAACTCGCAAAGAAATCATAGTTCAGTTTTAACTTTAAAACCAATCTTTTAAAGGATGGTAGAAGTGATTACGCAACCCCTTTCTAGAGTAGAGTCCCCAGATAGTGTCTCCATCGGCTTCCACCCACATAGGTGAACAAGGATGAGATCCTAATTAGATTCTACCTACAAATAATTTATACGTAGACCTCCTCATAAGGTTACCTACCCAACGGTTCATAACTACGATGGAGAACCAATTCGTGTAAGGTATTAAGGTAATATCCATGATCCCAAAACTACAAGATTTATAATTGTATGAGAGGAGATACATATTACCTAATTCTATGACCACTTATCTTAAAACTTGCATGACATAATTCTATTTGATACTTGCATGTTGCTTCATATTTGCACAATGTTGAATGCAAAGGAAATCACCCATGATAAGGTTTTTTCAGCTGTAGAAGGAATAAATAAGGATCTGATTTAATTTATAAAAGCTACCTATTCCTGTTAATATAAATAGTCAAATCTAGAATAGATTTAATTTTTCAAACACCCAAACATCTAGAAAAGAAAGCTTCATTTTTATTAACACTGGTTATTCACTCTCTAACTCTACCTATACTACCTTCTAAATTGTAACAATCCAAATCTTATTCAATCACCCAAATAAAATAAATATTGAAACATTACTTAAATGATGTATTGAGTGGATAGATGTAGATAACATATACATACCAAATATTTAAGAGGTTTAAAATAGATGGTGATTGAGAAAATTCTAATTTTCCATATAAGTATTTTCAGCAAAAGAACAGTTTACATGAATAAAATCAATGAATTACTTGTCATGAAATCTATTACCTATTACTAAAGAGTACATATATTGGTTCATCAAAATATATGTCAAAAAACATAAAACAGCTAAAGAAAGTAAAATGAAAGCAATTAACGTAATTACTACACCTCTGAATTGGAGACCCTGTTAATTCTCATCAGTTCCTTCTTGACCATCGCTCTACAATGCCATGAATGTGAACATTAGATAAAATTTGCATGCATACAAACACAAGTAAACTAATCAAACAATAGGATTTAAGATTAAAATTGAAAATTACCTTTCGATCAATTTTCTTTCTCTTATTCAGCAATATTATTCTATTTCAGCTTCACCCTCTTTCTTTTCTTTGTTGGGGAGTTCCTCATAATGTTTTACACCATGTATTCTGCATTTACGTTCAATCACACACTTTCTTTGCATATCATACCGCAACTTCAATTGGTATTCAACATCACTCTCCCTCTTTTGATTGTACTTTATTATTCTTTTGAGGAAAGATATTTATGTTTAGGTTGTCCTGTAGCATTTGGAACACGCTTTTGTGGTGGAACGAAATCAAGGTTGTGCTTCTTTATCCTATGTATATTTGAAAGGAAAAAATAAGCATAGGATGAAAAAGCACAACCTTCAGTTCATTCCAATCTATGAACAAAGCTCACCAAAATATAATAATCTACCATCCACTCATTCAGTTCTATGATGAGTACAAACTTGCACAAACAATTCCAAAATAAAACAAGAGCAAGAGTGTAGCATGGTTCCTTCCAAGAGAAGGAAAGGTGGTTTTTCCAAATAGAGATGGTTTTACATGATAAATGCATCTTTTTTACTATGGTTACAACCCAATATCAACAAACAAAATACAAGAATAAAAACTTAATTTAGTCAAATTACCTGGCTTCAAATATAGCCAATGTTCATTTGTATTTCTCTCTTCTTGTCTTTGGGAATCCAATGCTCAAAGTCATACTTGAAGGATGTTCACTTGAATTTCACCTATGCATATACCTTATCTAATAAACTCTTATATACAGGTGAAGGGGACTAAACATATATTTTGAGTACTAGTTTTTGTTCTAAGTTTTATGTAGGGTACATGGATAAGAAGACAATGGTTGGAATGAAAGTTATGTATATATCACCTGTGCATATACCTTCTCTAATCAACTCTTATATATGATTGAAGGTTGTATATTTTGTATAGGTTGTGTGTGTGTGTGTGCGTGTGTGTGTGTGTGGAACCATTTAAATAGTGAGAACCATTTGACAAACCCTATGGGACTGGACCTAAGTCCTAGGGGATCATCATTGATGGTCTTGCCTACGTTCATGCTCAAAGACTTCGTAGTTCAACTTCATAGTCTCGAACCAGATCAATCTAGGTTCATCATAGTAAGGGTATAAAAAGAGCCTCAAAGGTTTATTTTTACCTAATTTATAAAATACATAAGACAAATGTAATTCATGCCATACATAAGGGACTGGAACTATTACTTATGAATAGTGAGAACCAATTGACTAACCCTATGAGACTGGACCTAAGCCTCGGGGGCTTATCATTGATGGCCTTGCCTATGTTCATGCTCAGAGACTTCGTGTAAAGGAGAAAATGGGGTTTAGGAGATGTAAAGATGAAAAATTTTGATTAAGGTGGGGGTTTGAATTGTTAATTGTTATTTGTGTTGATTTCCTTAACCCCACTTTACACTTACTTGAATTTGATTCATTGTATATTGCAATTGTGATTGTGATTAAGGGAAGATAAGATGCTCCTTTCTTTCACCCTCAAATACACA
>MU227991.1:360561-405108 GCA_018584345.1 Thuja plicata | reverse complement strand
GAGTGCTAAGTGTTCCATTCATTCTCATGAGAGATGGGTTCATGTCGAACCACTACTCATGAATTATGGGTCAATGAGTTTGACTCAAAAACTACACAGTTAAATCCTGATAGCAATATCACAATTTATCATCATTGTTCATGAGAACATCCACTCGTTGACTATGGCTAGAAAATATGGTTTTATCCTGAAAATTGATCTCTCCAAAGCCTATGACAGAGTTGACTAGAATTTCCTGCAGAAAACTCTGTTGGCCTTTGCCTTCAGCCCCAAATGTATCAAATTAATCATGCAGTTTGTTACTTCTCCCTCTTTCTCTATCTTAGTGAATGGTGCCCCCTCCCATTTTTTTTAATCTTCCAGAGGTTTGAGGCAGGGAAATCCTCTCTCTCCGGTTTTGTTTGTGATCGTTGTAGAGTGCCTAGGGAGATATATTGATAGTGTTGTTAGAAATGGAGATCTTAAAGGGATAAATCCTTCATCTTCCAATCATGTTTCCTCCCACTAGCAATTTGTGGATGAATCTATTTTTATGGGTGAAGATACTATAAATGAAGCTCAGAATCTTAGAAAGATCCTCAATAATTATGGTAAGGCACTAGTCAGTTCATCAATTGGAATAAAAGTTTTATTTCTTTTATTAATACCCCTGAGTATAGACAGCACAAAATAAGTAGAATTATGGGATGCCAAATTGGTCGGCTCCTTGCTACCTACCTAGGTCTCCCTCTTGGGCTTGATCCTCCTAATTCTTTCTGGAGCTCCCTCGTGGATAAATTTCATAAGAAACTTGCTGGGTAGAAAGGGGTTATGTTAAGTCAAGCTGGTAAATTTCAGCTCCTCAAATCTTCTCTTCAGAGTATGCCTACTTATGCTCTTAGAATTTTCAGAATACCTAACAAATTTGTTGAGGCAATTGAGAAAATCCAAAGGCATTTTCTCTGGAATGGAGTGGAAAAAACTAACAGATTTGCTCTTATTTCTTGGGACAAAGTTTACATGCCTAAAAGTAAAGGTGGTCTGGGAATAAGAAAAATTAAAAGTATGAATGAATCTCTCCTTTCTAAACTTGGATGGAGGGGTTTCACCCTGAAAGGGGAATGGAACGCTATCTGGCACAAAAAATATAATAGGAACTCTAACTCTATCAATGATTTTCTTAATTCTGAAGACTTTCTGGTGGGATCCTGCATATGGAAGAATGTTATAAAAGCCAAAAATACCATTAGGAAATATGTTAAATGGAAAGTGGGTAAGGGGGACAAAGTAGATTTCTGGGATGATATATGGATTGGCAATCAGGCTCTAGCAATGAATCTTTTATTGGGCCCCCTTGCTGAAATATGTAAAAATAGAATTGGAACTAAGGTCATGGACTATAGAAGTAATGGGGAGTGGAGGGACCTAACTACTGTTGATGATGCTCTTCTATCTCTGAATAATACCCTTAATGCTATGATCCTTAACTCTGAGGAAGATTCCTTAATTTGGAAATATACACCAAATGGTTGTATTACTATGGGTACATCCTACAACCTCAATTATGATAATTGTGAAAAACCTTTCTGGGCTAAGGCTTGGATCAAAGGGCTTACTCCAAAGATCAATATCTTTTTCTAGACTATGATTCAAAAAAAAAATCCTAACTCTTGAAAACCTCAAGAGCAAAGGGATGTATATTACTAACATGTGTGTACTGTGCAAGAAGGAGGAAGAAATGGTTAACCATCTGTTTATTCACTGCAACTATGCTAATGAGATTTGGTCATATTGGATGAATGCATTTAATATGGACTGGGTTTTACCTTCTGACATTTAGAATATGTTCAATTCTTGGAAAATCAATAATAGGAATGACTGTATTAGAAAGATATGGAATATAGCCCTCCCCCACATTACTTGGGCAATATGGAAGGAAAGAAATGAAATAATTTTCAAAGAAAATGCAACTCCTTCAAAAATATTATACAGAAAAATTTGGAGTATGATAATTGAGAATCTGAAAATCATGAAGATTAAAGGTGATCCTAAAGGGGAAGAGGACTGTGCTACTCTTAAAAGATGGGGAATTCATTTGATTGATGAATATCATAACAACAACAAAGAGGGAGTGATATGGGAATGCCCTCCAACGGGATGGACTAAGATCAACTTTGATGGGGCATCAAAAGGTAATCCTGGCATAGCGGGATGTGGGGTGGTCATCCGGGTGAAAGAGGACACTGTAAAGCGATGATGGCTATCCCAATTGGTGTTCAAAATAGCCATATGGTAGAGGCTTTGGCTGCTCTCAATGGTCTTCTCTTAGCTAAAGAACACAATTACAATAATGTTTGGCTTGAAGGGGATTCCCTGAGTATTGTCAAGGCCCTTAATAATATTTCTAACCCTTCTTGGTTGATTAGCAATATAATTGATTATGCTAAATATATAATTAATATTATGAATAAATGTATTATTACACATATGTACCATGAAGGTAATGAAAGTGTTGATTGGGTGACTAATTATGCATGTAAAAATAATCGTATCTTTATATGGGAGAATGAAATTAGTTTGTCGTACGATATTGAATCCCTTATGCACAAGGAGATGATCTATGGAATTTAGAGAAGTGAAAAATAATTAATTAAATATGTGTAGCTAATACGAGTATTGTAAGGGGTAATTATGATGTGGTCATCCTCTTCAATGCTACTTGCTGTCAACATGCTATTTCACACAGATTATGGTTGTTTTCAAAAATTGTGGATCACATTATAAGAAAGGAGAAAATTGGTGAAACAAAGCACAGAAAAAATAAGAGAGACAAAGTTAGCAAAAATAGAATGGGTGGAAGCAAGAAAAGACATGAGCCATTAGACTACAGTGAGTGGAAGAAAAATGTGGAAGTCTGGGATATTCTGCAGAAGGGGAATTTTGCAACTTACATGGAGAAGTTGTGCGGGTGTAACCCTACTATTATGATTTTTTTCATGCGAAATTGGAAGAAAGGGAAGATTTACTTCAATAATCAATGGATTATCATCAATGAGGAACTTATCGTAGAAGCAACAGGCTTACCTATGGAAGGGATGAAGTTCTACCATGACCGTAGCTACTTTGACAAAGCTTATGAGAGATTCCCAAAGAATGATGAAGAGGTGGACAGATTGGCCAAGAAGGTAGGAGGTTTTTTCAATCCTACTAATATCAACCGGCCTTGGTGTTTTGTTTTATATGCTTCTATCAGTTATCTTACCCTTGATGGGAGATTTTCAAGAGCCTATGGGCATCATTTTGTTATCTTGAACCATTTTAGGCATAATGAGGATATGAGCATTCTTTTTTATCTCATGAGTTCTTTGAATGTTACAATGAGATATTTCCAGAGAGACCCTTTTGGGGATCATGCTTCTCATCAGGGCCAAAATAAGAAGAATTATGGGATGTCAAATTCGTCAGCTCCCTGCTACCTACTGGGTCTCCCACTCGGGCTTAATCCTCCTGATTCTTTCTAGATATTGTTAGAATAGGTAGACACCTATTCTCCCAAGAACACCTGTATGCATAACCTGTTACATGGAAGAAGTGAAGAATAGAAGACAGGAGAAACTATGGAGGCCAAAAAGCCAGAAGAGACATCATATGCACCAGAAAATGATATATTAACAATATGTTTCAAGAAAATACAATGAGATGTGAAAACTCCTTATGAAAAAGAAAGAGGTGAATCCTTATAAAAGGAATCACAAAACCCTAAAGGTGAAAACCCTAAAGAATAAGATGCCTAAGTTTAACTTAAGTGTAGAGTATAATAGACTAATAATTAAATAAATTAATTATTAGCTACAATATGACAACTCTAACACCCCCCCTTAAGTGTAACTTAGGGAGAAGCTAAACAGCTAAAGACTAAAATATGCATGTAAACAAAATGCATAAAAGGAACTATGGGTCGTGGAAACTAGGCCTGATCAGGTACCCAAGTAGAAGAAATAAACTAGATGAAGGAAACTAAGCCTCCAATCTAGGGAAAGTTCCAAAGAAAGGAACAAAAAAGAGCAAGAAGCATCTCTGAAGCATGAAGCTGTAAACACTGTTAGAAGTAACTACTGGAACCCCCACTAAAAAAGTGCATGACCAGGTAGAGAAGACAAAGTCTAAAGAGCTAATCAATCAAACCCGGGAAGCAATAGAACCAACAGAAGAACCCCCCCCCCATAATGCTGAACAGGGAGAGGGGTGACAGGAACACTAAAATGCAATACCAGAAACATCTATAGAAAGAAGAATCAGGAACACCAACAATGCAACAGAAGTACAAGCACAGGATAAAGGGCGGTGTCACCGACACATAGCATGGGCTAATGTCATGGAAGGTACACTCACTTGACAAAGGTGGATGAGCACAAAATGGTAAAACATCATAACCCCCCATGGCACTTTATAACTGAGTGCGAGTACAAAAAACACACATGGTGCTTGAAATCTCAGATATGAAAAAGCAGGCACTTTATCTCAGTGTGTTTACAGAAAATAAAATGCTACAGAAGAGAAGCATACAATGCTCAGAAGTTAGAAAGAAGAGTGAGCCAAAAGAACAGAAGAAGAGATCCCAGGACCTATAGAACCCAAGTAATCCACTAGAGTGTGAAAGAGAAAAACTCAGAGGAGAAAGAACCTCAAGAAAAATCTGGAAAAAGACCCCTACAACTGAAAAGCTCACTGAACCAACTTTTCGATGATATCTGGTTTGCCAAAAATAGAGTCCAGATGAGCAAGATATGGCTCCCGGAGGCAAAACTAAATATCAGACTTTGATAGCAAAAAACACTATCAAAATGGTAGAACCCAAAACCCCAACCTCCATCATTGAAAATAGCTTAGAAATAGATTTCCAACGATATAAAGAAGTCAGAAAAATGCCTCTATATGCTCCAGATAGAGCAAAAATAGTGAGGGAGGGTCAAAAAGCTCCAAAAATTTCTCAAAAATGGGTGCCCAAAGGTGGTCGAATTTTATATCAAAACTCATTTGAATGATCCTTTAAATCCATTGGTGAGGTCAGTTTCAGCCCAAAATGTTCCCAATAAAAAATTTCCCCAGATCCAATAAAAAAACTCTTCAAAAACTTGAAACCCTTAACCTCAAAACCTACTTCAAAAACACCAGAACGGGCAGCAGCAGGGGAGCTCTGATACCATGTTAGAATAGGTAGACACCTATTCTCCTAAGAACACCTACATGCATAACTTGTTACATGGAATAAGTGAATAACATAAGACTGGAGAAACTATGGAGGCCAAAAAGCCAGAGGAGACATCATATGCACCAGAAAATGATATATTAACAATATGTTTCAAAAAAATACAATGAGATGTGAAAACTCCTTATGAAAAAGAAAGAGGTGAATCGTTATAAAAGGAATCACAAAACCCTAAAGGTGAAAACCCTAAAGAATAAGATGCCTAAGTTTAACTTAAGCGTAGAGTATAATAGACTAATAATTAAATTAATTAATTATTAGCTATAATATGACAACTCTAACAGATATCCCTTGTGGATAAATTTCATAAGAAACTTGCAAGGTGGAAAGGGGGTATGTTAAGTCATGCTGGTAAAGTTTAGCTCCTCAAATATTATCTTTAGAGTATGCCTAGTTATGCTCTTAGCCTATTCAGAATACCTAATAAATTTGCTGAGGCAATAGAGAAAATCCAAAGGCATTTTCTCTAGAATGGAGTGGAAAAAACTAACAGATTTGCTCTTATTTATTGGGACAAAGTTTGCATGCCTAAAAGTAAAGGTGGTCTAGGAATAAGAAAAATTAAAAGTATGAATGAAGCTCTCCTTGCTAAACTTGGATGGAGGGGTTTCACCCTGAAAGGGGAATGGAACTCAATCTGGCACAACAAATATAATAGGAACTCTAACTCTATCAATGATTTTCTTAATTCTGAAGACTTCCTGGTGGGATCCTGCATATGGAAGAATGTTATAAAAGCCAAAAATACCATTAGGAAAGGTGTTAAATGGAAAGTGGGTAAGGGGGATAAAGTGGACTTCTGGGATGATATTTGGATTGGAAATCAGGCTCTAGCAACAAATCCTTTATGGGGCCCCTTTGCTGAAATATGTAAAAATAGAATTGGAACTAAGGTCATGCACTATAGAAGTAATGGGGAGTGGAGGGACCTAACTACAGTTGATGTTGCTCTTCTATCTCTGAATAATACCCTTAATGCTATGATTCTTAACTCTAAGGAAGATTCCTTAATCTAGAAATATACTCCTAATGGTTGTATTACTATGGGAATAGCCTATAACCTCAATTATGATAATTGTGAAAAACCTTTCTGGACTAAGGCTTAGATCAAAGGGCTTACTCCTAAGATCAATATCTTTTTCTGGACTATGATTCAAATCAAAATACTAACTCTTGACAACCTCAAGAGTAAAGGGATTTATATTACTAAAATGTGTGTATTGTGCAGGAAGGAGGAAGAAACGGTTAACCATCTATTTATTCACTGTAACTATGCTAATGAGATTTGGTCATATTGGAAGAAAGCATTTAATATGGACTAGGTATTACCTTCTGATATTCAGAATAGGTTCAATTCATGCGAAATCAATAATAGAAATAATTTTATTAGAAAGATATGGAATATAGCCCTCCCCCACATTACTTGGGCGATATGGAAGGAAAGAATTTTCAGAGAAAATGCTACTCCTTCAAAAATATTATACAAAAAAATTCAGAGTATGATAATTGAGAATCTCAAAATTATGAAGATTAAAGGTGATTCAAAAGGGGAAGAGGACAGTGCTACTCTTAAAAGATGGGGAATTAAATTAATCGATGAAAATCATAACAACAAGAGAGAGGGGGTGATATGGGAATACCTTCTGATGGGATGGACTAAGATCAACTTTGATGGGGCAACAAAAGGTAATCCTGGCATAGCAAGATGTGGGGTGGTCATCCGGGATGAAAGAGGTCACTGTAAAGAGTTGAGGGCTATCCCAATTGGTGTTCTATCAATGGTCTTCTTTTGGCTAAAGAACATAAATTCAATAATGTTTGGCTTGAAGGGGATTCCCTAGATATTGTCAAGGTCCTTAATAATATATCTAACCCTTCATGGTTGATTAGCAATATAATTGATAATGCTAAATCTATAATCAAGACCATGAATAAATGTATTATTACGCATGTGTACCATGAAGGTAATGAAAGTGCTGACTATGTGGCTAATTATGCATGTAAAAATAATCATATCTTTACATGGCAGAATGAAATCAGCTTGTCGTACAATATCAAATCCCTTATGCACAAGGAGATGATCTACAGAATTCAGGGAAGTGAAAAACAATTAATTAAATGACTGCAGGTAATATGAGTGTTTTAAGCTCTAATTATGATGTGTTCATCCTCTTCAATGCTACTTGTTGTCGACGTCATATTCACACAGATTATGGGTGTTTTTGAAAATTGTGGATCACATTACAAGAAAGGAGAAAATAAGTGAAACTAAGCACAGAAAAAATCAGAGAGACAAGGTTAGCATAAATAGAATGGGTGGAAGAAAGAAAAGACATGATCCATTAGACTGCAATGAGTGGAAGAAAAATGCAAAAGTATGGGATATTCTTCAGAAGGGGAATTTTGCAACTTACATGGAGAATTTGTGTGGGTGTAACCCTGCTATTACCAGTTTTTTCATGTGAAATTGGAAGAAAGGGAAGATTTACTTCAATAATCAATGGATTTTCATCAATGAGGAACTTATGCTAGAAGCCATGGGCTTACCTGTGGAAGGGATTAAGTTCTACCGTGACCGCAGCTACTCCAAAGCTTATGAGAGATTCCCAAAGCATGGTGAAGAGGCAGACAGGTTTGCCAAGAAGGTAGGAGGTTTTTTCAGTCCTACTAATAGCATTCATCCTTGGAATTTTGTTTTATATGCTACTATGAGTTATCTTACCCTTGACGGGAGATTTTTTAGATCCTACGGGCATCATTTTGTTATCTTGAACCATTTCAGGCATAATGAGGATATGAGCATCCCTTTTTATCTCATGAGCTCTTTAAATGTTACGATGAGATATTTCCAGAAAGACCCTTTTAGGGATCACACTTCTCATCAGGGCCTGATGGTTTTGATTTATGATGTATAAAAAATGAGGAAAATTGAGAAAACTGTGTTTAAGGGCAATATTCTTAATGATATGGAAATTGAGGATGAAGACTCAGGAGAAAATTTTGAAGATGACACTAAGGAAGTGATGAACACCATTAGTAGTAGAGGTGTTGGCAGCATGAAGGGTAGCTCTTCTAAGAGGGTTCCAAAGAAAAAACTGGAGTATGCTAAGATGGATTCTAATTTGGAGGGTTTCAGAACTGACGATGAAGACAACAACCCTAAGAAGAACAAAAAAAGGAAAGTTTGTTTCAAGGATAAATCCCCTGTCACCAAGAGGATGAAGAAGAATAAGGGTATCCTTATTTCCTTTGAAGATGAGGAACCGGCTTATGAGAGCCTAGAGAACAAGGAGAAGCAGGATAAGGATATGGAGAATGAAGATAACACTTAGAGCAAAATTGAGGAAAAAGAAGAGAGTAATCAGGGGAAGGACAAAGTTGCAACTACTATAGATATAAAGGATAGATTTAACATTGGCATGGAACAGAAAGATAGCATTCTTTCCTTTGGCAGGTTTATGGCTAATAGGATACTATGAACATGAAGGCTGAGATTTAGGAGCAAGGGAAGATTGTGGATATGGTTAAAGTTGTGACCTTTGGTGAGGAATCAATGGCAACCAGTCTGAACAATTGGACCAAAGCTATCAATAAAGGGGAAGCTTTCAAGGAGCTGGGGACCAAAGTGTTGATTATGGAGGAAAAGATCAACAATGTGAGAAAATATGCTAAGATTAGCAATAGTGAGGCTCGTATTTCTACTCTAGAAGGGAAAGTGGAGAAAATGGAATTGATGCTCAAAAAGATAAGTGAACAAAGCCTCAATAGCCTAAGATTATCTATTGAAAAATACAAGAGCTTAATGGACAGGATTGAGGTAAATAGGGGGGAGGAGAACAAGGAGCCCAAAGAGGGCACAGGCTCTAGCATCTGCACTCGGGCAAGTATTAAGAAGAAAGACACAGAGCTTGATGATCTCAGGATCTCTGTGGGAAATATGGAGCTCCTCATTGAGCAGGCCAAAGAACTGATGGAAACTTAGCTGTTGTCTTTTGTTTTCTCCCCGTTTGCTATCTTTTTCTACTTAGCGCTGTCTTTTTCTATTTTTTGTATTGTGTGGCCTCAGGCCCTGGCCTTTCCCTTGTTTCATCTTTTGGTTATTGATAGATCAGCTATGCCTATCTTCTGATCTTTTTTACAAGGTTTCGGGACCTTTCAAATCCTATTTTTACTTAATCAAAACATTTACTAGTAGTAGAAAATAACATTCATTAAGACAAGGTTCTTTCATTAGCAAAAAATGTTAATTGTAATCATTTCTTTTTTGGTTTCTTGTTTTTTTTTAGCGAAACGGCTAAGCGGAGCATCAAGATCCTCGTTATTCCCCTCCTTTACTGATTCTAATCTCAACACATATCTCCTCATCATGTGTTCAGGAAGACTATGTTGCTGCGCCAAAGGGGGGTCCGCTGCAATAACAACTATATGGGTTAAATTCACACCAATTTATATTAGTGTTTCAAGTATTTCATTAATTAAAAGAACTATAAATCAAAAAAGAAATTTAAAAGAACAAAACATAGATTTTATTTACCTGACTGTGCCACATCATCTACAATAACATTTTCATCATCCCCAAAGTCAACATGGTGATCACTCTAAACATCCTCCACTCGTTCAGCATGACGTTTTACAGTATTCTCTAAAATATACACAAAAAATGTTACACCAATTTCAATTTTATATGTTAAATTGTATTAATAATTACATAATTAATTTTCAATAGCAAATGAACACCTCCATCAATGCTACGATCCACATCAGGGCCTTCGTCATGCGATGTAGGTTCTATGTTAGGATTACGAGGCTGCATTGCAATTCCATGCGCATTGTTATCATTGTTTGCTTTAAAAAAAATAGTTAATTTATGTTTGAAATTAACATCAAATAGATTGTTTCTCAAGTATTCAATTTCAAATATTTTTCATTTGGCATATTTCCCTGTTCAACCGATGTAGGAGACTCTTGGGTTGGGCCAGTGGAAGCTTGGCGTAGGCATTCAGCCACGGCTTGATAGCCTTCCTTGAAGGAAATATTTTTGTGTTCTTTGGTGGCCTCTAAATTAAATTTTGAGCCCTACATTTTTTTATTAAACAAAATTATTTGCAATTTATAAAAATTTAGATCTGTAATTTCATTTACTGCTACTTACAATTTGTGCTTGAATTTTTGAATAACCACCAGAGCCAAGTTTGTGTTGGCCAATCTTTTGTAGTCTGGCCTTTGTAGCCTTTGATGTGTCCTGCAACCTATGAAAGATTTTGAAATATGTTAGATTATATAGATATAAAGAACCTCTAATTAGTGCATAATTACATTCTACTAGTACTCAATACTATCGCATACCTTATTTTCTCATTTGATGGTGCAATTCCTCTTTGAGTATCCCCTTTCTCCTTTGCATCCAAAATGAATTCATTCTAATGCCTCACTAAAATAAAGGGAGGATTCTCATACTTTGGGTTGTGGACGAGACTCCTATATGTGTCCCTCACAGTCTTAAGATGTTTGGCAGCTTTTTCTATAAAAAAATTCTCCTCAAAAATGTTATTACCAAACTCATGTTGTAAATCTTTTATGAGTTATTATTTTAATTTTTTTCTTGTAAGTTCCACCTTTTAAGAAAAAACACAAAATTGCTAGATAGAAAAATTAACTAAAGTTGTGTACCGTGAATATAGTAAAAGAAATGGAATGAAAGGAAAAATATTGTCTCACTTAATGATATGAAATAAAAATAGTGGGATAGGGTTAGTTCACTTATGATGTTCCACCTTGTACGTATGGTGGGCCCAAATATAGTTAATGTCAAGTCATGAAGCGCTTTATAAAAAGAATCTCTCCCTGCGAAAATCTCATGTGATCATCAATCCAAAACTTGTTATGAATAAGTAAATTACAATTACAATATAAATAATAATAACTTTAAAGTACCTAGAAGAATAGGAAATTTTAAAGGCATCAATTCTTTATCTTCTATCAACGATTACGTCTGCATAACTCCCGTGCTAGAAACACGAGTAGATCTAGGAAGCAATGGTGAATTATCACCAATACAGGTACTCTGATCTATATCCGGCGTACCAGTCATCAGTGTATCTCCTACTGCAAAAAATTAATCCACTATGTGATGCACCCAAGATTAAAGTACAAATTATCAAATCATAATTAGCACAAAACCAAATATAGTAAAACAAGGATTTACCAGGCATAGACCATGAATGCGTCGATGTTTGCATGCTCCTTATTGCCGACATTGCACTCAAAAATCTCAGATGGTCGGTCCTTCTAGGAGGAGTCATCTGGCTCTCTTGATGACCTGAACAATACATTGTTAGCAAAGACATTATGAAATAATAAGAGTAAGAGTAGTTTTCAATATTGTTTGAGTGAAGATTTTCTTAGAAATTTTGAATTAGTTGTAACTGTACCTTTTCCTATAGTTGTATTTATGGTATCAGTAAGTCCAATGAAAAATGTACACTTCTAATCAGTAAGTCTAATGAATTTTTTGAATGTTCCAAAGAAAAAATTCCTTGTCACTTGTTAACTTAAGGATTATTTTACCTGAGGTGGGAGTTTTGCTAGTACCAGCCTCACCGTGATGTCCATGACCAGGTACTTCAGCAAGCAAAACATCTTGTAGCAAGAACACATACATATTTTAGCTCATGACATAAAAGAGTATAAAATATAACCCTTTATTGAACTTTTTTTATAACTAAATATTTATTACTGATTACTTGATAATGACGTGCTTGCGACATCAATTCCTTTGTCCTCTTCACCATATCCTCAGTTGGATTTGGATCGTCCAAAAGTTTCATAATTTTTGCAGAGACTTTTTAAATTTTTTCTTCGCCATATTTAAAGGGTTAGGGATATCTGGGAGCTCATTTGTATCTACATGAGCTATTTCCTATGTTGTTGTAGGTGCTTTTCCCCTATCTTAAACATCAATTTGTGACAGGAATATCAGTAAAACTATCAGAATAACTCCAAAACCCTAAATAAAGGAACATAATAATATAACATTTTTCAACTATCTAATTTATACAATTACAATAAGGTTTACCTTTGTTGAAGAATGGGTGGGTGGAGCATCCCCACCACTTCTATCATGTGGGGGATCCATGTCAACCTGTGACAAAGATTAAATATAAAAACTTCAACGAACTGAAAGCAATAGACTTAGCAAAAAAACTTATTAATAAAATGGTATATTGGAGTCATAAACTTGAGGTTAGTTTAACTGGTATATAGTACTTACCCCCTCCCCCCCATGATAGTAACTTTTTTTTATCCATGTGATTCAAATAGTAATTTATTAGCAGTTCTTCCCCTTCACTTATTGATTTTATCGCACATACAAAAACATGATTCCCCTCACGCGCCTCAAATATGCGATTGGGTTGCTTATTAGTTGTCACAGGTCGTGTACTATTTATAAAACCCATAATATTACTTATTGTTTTTGGTCTCCCATCAATGTACATAGAAAATATTTTACTTTGACCATTTTCTTTTCATTGTATATAATTTGCTGAGTGTGCATACCTACGCATACTTTTTTTATATTGAGCAATCCGCATCCAATCGTCGCAATTGTAACAAGGTCTGACAAACTCCATCAATTCAATAAATTTGTTGTAACATACCTTTATCCCATCCATGGAAAATAGGCCCAAACCATGTAATGAGGATGGAGCTATGTGATATATCCTCTCATTAACACAAAAATTAGTGTGCATGCATTTATTGAATTTTTTTCTAATCTTTTGACCTCTGGTTGATCTCCCTATTTTAGTTGTACTACATGTCAAAATTTCATCTACTGTTCCCACATTTCCCTCATTTGAGGAAGCTAGATCTAGAAAGTACCTATTTGGTGGTTCCTGCAATCCATCAAATGAGATATATAGTTTGTAAGGAGTGAGATATTTTTCTAAATGAGGGTAATGTTGATGAAATCAGCCATAAAATTAATGTTGAGGGTAGTACTGTTAAATCATGAGAAAGTTAACACCTTATTATTAAACCACTCAATGAATATGAGCCTAAAGAGAAAACAAGCAATTAATAAACTATTTCTATAGGGCGTATTGACTTATACATATTGATCCATGTCACTATGTAGGATCTTCATCAAAGGGGTTAAATTTCCTGCATATGTGAATCATTTATCTTAAGTTAGCTAAAAATTACATGATATTGTTATGCCCTGTATCCCCATCCCTACATTTTGTGTGCAAAATATTGGGTCCCCCATTTTTGTTTTTGTTTTTGGCTCTTGCCTTGTCTTTTTCTTGTTTCTTTGTCTTCTTTTTCTAGGTTTTCTATCCCGTGTTGTTTGTTCTGCTTTCTGTTTTGTCTTGTTGTGTCTCCGGGACCCGGTCCCGGAGTTGGTCGTCCTTTGTCAGGAGCTGGACTCTGGACTCTAGGATTTTTCACCACAACGTCTTCTTTTAGTAAGAGGGTATGGTTGCATGGGATCCCCAGGCCTAGAGTCTGGAGGTCTGTCTGTCTGGAGTTTGCAGAAGGAAAGGTAACTTGATTTTACCTCGAGTATAAATAGAAATTACCTATCATTTTCACAATTAATGCGATTAAAACACTTAAGCAATTTGAGCGATTTTAGAGCGATTTTATAGTGATTTAGTGAAGATCTAGTGTGAACTATTCCAAGTTGTTTTGAACAATTATGGGTGGTTTGTGGTGGTAAGTGGTGATCATTTGACGGTAGGGGTTATTGCAGAGAGTTTGCAGTGTGAGCTCCTTTCCTTGCCCTTCTTCATTTTCAGGTTGGTGCCTTCTTTCCTCTCTGTTTTCCTGCTTTTGGTTTTTGTCTGGTTTTTATGTTGTCTTGCATTTCTATTTGGTGTTGCGTTTCTTTCTGGTTCGCTGCCTGTTGGTGGGTCGGCTCTACCAGAGGGTTGTCCACCCTCTGTACAGATGTAGGATAATGTAAAATTTGTAGATGTTTGTACATTTTTTGGTTCTGTAAATAGCTGCTCTACGTTATGTACATATGTATATTCGGTATATATTATTATATATCCCTTCGCTTGTCATGTATATGTCCTTCAGCTCTACTTAGGTTAGGTGTATATTTTGTGTATAGTTATTTGGTAGTCTGTCGAGCTCATCGTACTTCATTTGTTTCTTGTTCCTAATTTGTGAGCTCGCTCTAGGAAAAATACCGCCTGGTTGAAACTCGGCTCTCGGCCGGTTTCAACCAAGTGGTTTTCTCTCTCCCCCATAAACCAGCCTATCCTTCATTTATGTCCCATGTGTGTATTTAAATTTTTCCAAGTGACTTTCGCTCTTCATGCGTTCGGACAGTTGGCTCCGCCGCCGTCACCATAACTTCCATTTATTGCATAGCCACATGGCATCCACATGGGTCTGACGACTCACTTTTTGTGCACACCTTCCAACGGTTAGTTTTCAAGACCTTGGATCTTTTGTCTTCACTAGCCCACACCTTACTTTTATCAAGTATGCTAAAATCCTCGGGCCCAGATATTGGTTGAATCTCAGTATTGCATTATATATACTTGTCAGGATTTTTGACCTAAACTAACTTTTTAGAAAAAGGAACGCCGCGGTGATAAGATCTCCGGACCCCAGAATAATATTTATTTATCTATTCTGATGGTCACCTTGCCTTGCAGGTTTCTAGAACAACATACTTTCATCATGTATGAAGCTTCTGCATCTTCACCACCTGGGAGTTTGAAACTTCCTTCTACGGTGGTTACCAGAGCAGTTGTTAGGTCCAAAATAGAGAAAGCTATGGAGAAACTACCCCTGAGCATGAAATACATAAAGGATAGCATTATCATGGGCTCAAAGATTGAGTCCAAAGTTCAATTCATTGCCGACACCAGCGTCAGGACATGGCCCAAGATGCAGGCCCTGGTGAAAATGATGTACATTCAATGGCAAGTCGGGGATCCATTAGCCATTAAAATTGGGAATTCCAAGATTCTTAAGGCAACTTGTTTCCCGTGCTCGGTGTAGTCACCAAAAATTATTCTTACACTTGTAGTGCACTACAATACATCTATCTAGTCCATTATGCTTGCAGCCCCAGAGCCAACCGTGTATCCCACCCCTATGGTGTCTCTCGATGCTGCAACTTTTTAGATGGGCTTGGGGATTCCTCAATTTGATAGGCCAGCTGTAGTTACCAGATCAGATGCCTTACCATAGTTTAAGTAGTTGGAGGAAGTGGCCCGGATATATATGAATAATCATTTTCTCAAGACCTCAAAGAGGGATCCCAAGAGGATGAACCTAGAAACTCCCCAGTCTGAATTCAAAGAAAGCATCCAGATGGGGATGATAGCATTATGTCGGGTCTTCGGGCAACCACATGCCCAAGAATTCTCTGGGTGGATGTATTACTTCTTGCTTGGTATCAGCATGGGTAGGGAGTATTTTGACTGGGCCACCATAATTTCAAACAACGTGGATTCCCAATTCCTTTAGATGGTCCAAAAGAAGAAGTTTTATATGACTTCCCATGTTCTCTGGGCCCTGGCACAACAATGACCCTGCACCAATGGGTTACTCATAGAAGTCATACTCGAGATAGCTCCTAGCCAGAAGGCCCCTTGGGATCATTTCTCACAAATCTAGTGGGAGGCTAGTTTCCCCAGTTTTTGTCGGGTAAACGACGCCTTCGTTTACTACAACCTTCTCACACCCACCCGGGATGCAGGGTACTGCCTATCTACAGAGGAAATGAATTTGGTATGGAGTTACGGTCATTATTATATACAATTTCAACAACATACATACATAAGGGTAACCAGCTTCTCCAGGAAACCCTACTTGTTGCCCAAACATTGTGGGGACAAGATAATTCTCCTGGAGTATTGCAGGCAAATCCTGGAGTTGCACGCATTTTTTGGTCTGAAGAAGGTGACAAGCATCCCATTTCCAATTACTTGTGGGAATTATTCATGTAGTCTTTCCACTGAAAAGGAAGCAGACAATGAGCTTAAAAGCTATAACTTGGCAAAATTCTACTTGGCGCGAAAGCATTTTGATCCGCACGAAAAAATTGCATCAGCACTTCCCCGGGCATCAGAGCACCACCAATACCACATGGAAGACTTCTGGGAAGATTGCCAGGATGACATGGAAGTCCAAAGCTGGCATTATGTCTGGATGACCATGGGAATGATGGAAAGGTTAAAGCTCCAGATATTTCCAAAAGATTTCTCAGACTCCACATTCACAATAGATCCCCAGTACAAAGCAAAGGGGATTGATAAGTTGGCCCTCCCACTAGTGGACTGGGATGCCCAGGAGGGGCCCACCATTAAAGAGTTCACCCGCAACATGGTTGATCATAGCCATGCCTACTATAAGAAGGTGTGCCCTAGGAGTGTCCGTCGGGCTGCCCAGCCAATACCAAAGTTAACCTCAGGAGCCGGGACTTCTTCACAAGGGGAAGATATGGGAAAAGGAATAATGGAAACCCCGGCTCCATAGGAGACCCCCATTAAGAAGAAACTACAACAATCTCTGGCAGCCTCCCATTAAATGAAAGATAGATTGATCACACGGCTAGCTACTCCGGTACTCATGACCAGACCAATTCATCCTCCCTCCTCCCCTTCACTAGTGGCCTTAATGGTTAAGGCAATGGGGGTGGATCCAGAAGAACAAGCACTACTAAGGGATGTAGGGCCACCCTTAGTCACTAGGAGAAAGAAGGGGGTTAACCAAAATCCCAAGGTAGAGCCGGAGTTGGGGATGCCCCAGATCCTGCAAGTTGAGATCCTTTCCTCCAACTACCCGGAGCCGGAGAAGGAACCAGAGTTTGCTGATGTCCTAGCCAATCCTCCCCTGCAGGATAAATTTGATGATGTCTTTACAACTAACAAGTTCAAAAATTTACAAGGGGACATTGAGCAGACAGAGGCCAAAATCCCCGAACAAGAGGAAGCTCTGGAACAAGAACCTACACAGGAACAGGAGGAGCAGACAAAGGAAGAAAAAGAAATAGAACAAGAGATTGCCTCCGAGGTCCTGGAGATGCAGGACACGGGAGTGGACCAACAAAAGAAAAGTGAACAAATGGCATCTGTTGGGGGAACTGAACCTTCAGGAGAAACCATAACCTTAGCTGCCATATTCCAAGCACCACTCCCAAAGGTTACATTTGGGGAGGTAATCACTACGGCTCAAACACTAAATCTTGGCCCGATACCTCCCCCATTACCAAAAGATGTACTTATGGAAGAGGATGCCCCAGCGATAGAGGTGGAGGAACAAAAGCATGAAGAGGAAGAAACCCCCGAGGTGACCAATGAGAACCTAGACATAGCCAAAGATATAGATGATAGGGCAGAAGAAACAAATGTCATTGGGGGAAATGTTGCTGACAAATCAAAAGATGCAGGGAAGGAGCTGGGTGAGACCCGTACCACTAAAGAGGAACAGTAGCAAGATATCGGGGAAGAACCAAAGGAACAAACTTTGGCTAATAAGCCACCCCTGCCACCATAGTGGTTAATAGAAACCAAGAAAAGGAAGGCCACACCAACTCCTAGAGCTCATCTCTCCCTGGCCAAGATGATGGCTCAGGCCCAGGACCTACCAAAGGCCAAGAAATCCTGGATGGTTCATACTCTTCGAACAAGGCCGGGTAGAGAAATAGTTGTAGTGATAGCAACACCTCCCCCAGATACTGACGAAGCAACCGCTGAGGCTGAGGATTATAATATCACGTAGATATCACTGGGAAAGAGGGGAAAATAGGGTGAGGTAGACCTATTAAAAGAAGCAGCTAAGGCAGTAGAGGCCCATTATGAAAAGGAGGCCCAAAGGCTCAAGGAAGAAAAGGAGAAAACTACAAACCTCATGGGGTTGCTAACTAAGCTGGCTCAGCCTATCAATGTTATTCCTTTAGAGGCCTCTACATCTGATGCACCACTACCGTAGAGTGACATAGATTCATTGTGGGTGATGAAGAAGAAAGTCCAGGCAGTCGATGAGTGGGTCGCTCTATAGTTGGGAAATATCCAGCGTTTCCTGTGTCCACCCTCCCGGACTTATATGTGGCCTGCCTTGTTTTACATCAAGCCAAAACCATTATCAACATATGGGAGGGTGACATCAAAAATTATAAAGCATGGAAAGTAGAATTTGAAGAACTCCTTGGCCTTGGGGAGGAAGTGGTTTCTGAGTCCAAAATTTTGGGGGAGTCATTCAATTTTGTGAGAACCCAACACTCTAGACTTGACCTCACATTGGGGGTAATCAAGCAACTGGTGGGGACTCTATGGGATAAAATCAATACAGTGCAATATTCTTTTAATTTATACAAGGATTTTGTTATGAAGGTCTCCGGAGTTGACCCATTCGGCACTGACACTTGTACATCAGAGGAGTACATCCTTGGGAAGTTTGATGAGCTAATGGAATCAAGATATCAATCCTCAGAGGGAGTAGAAGGCACCCAGATGATGAGAATCACTCGTATGGTACTCAGTCATCATGATGTTATAAAAATAGCCGATGAGTTTAAGGGAAATGTTCTAGACTTGGGGGAACAGATTGAGATGGCTAAATACCGGCGGGCTAGCCTTAAAGAGGTTGATGAGGATGGAATCTCCTGTCTCCTCTAGACCTTCAATGACAATAAGAAATAATAAAGATTCTTCAGGGACCAGAGAACCTAAGTCTTTTTGTATTCTTTATTCTTTTTGGAACATAAGTTCCCGGAGTCCCGGATCCTATATTTTGTATTCTTTCAGTGACACGTGTCGTGGTCCCGAAGGCTGACCGGTCACTTTCAAAGTAGTTAATAAAGGTTGATGAAGGTTTTCAAAGAGTAGATGACTACATCAAGGCACGTCAGATTAGTAAGAGGCTTTCTGACAGATGATCTTCTCGAGGTTCCTCTTCAGATGTACACCTGGCGCATTAGAGACAGGGTGTCGCATTTTCCATTTATGAGGCATGTAGCCTTGATCCTCAGGGGATCAGATTTCTTCCTTCTCTTTCTTGGCCCTCTTCTCGAGGCTGATTCTCCCACTCCATCTTCTTGTCTTATTCTTTTGACATGTCAGACCTTCTCCATCTCGAGGTCTTTTGTAAAGTGGTGTAGGTAGTACCGGCCACCGGATATTATATTTTATGGCAAGATGTAAAATAGGGTTAGGGTTAGGGTTAGAAGGGAAATGTGTATAAATAGAAAGTTTGGCCCTATTTCAAGGGTCGGCAAAATTGATGATTTTGCAGTCCATAGTGTAACACCCCAAAATTGGCACCTAATAATCAATCAATTTTGGTGCATTTTCTTATCTTCAAAGTCCTATTTTACTAGGCAAATTCTTCTCCTAATTGACTTTAATCGACTGAGTTTCAAATGCAGAAAACCCACATTTGCATAAATCTGACATTACAATTTAATTCCTAAATCTAAAATGATTATTAGCTATAATCCCTATGATTAATTGATTTAATCCTAAAGTCCTAAAGTACTTTTAATTAAATCAAATACACCCTCTTTGGCTAATATACATAAAAGGAATTGAAGAGTTATTATTATCAATAGAATGAATTATCCTCAAAAGGGATTTCCATAATTCCATACGAAGAGACACTTATGTGTCCATAATTCATTATTTAATTTTAATAAACCTTGCATATTTGTCTCAAATGGAGAATGAAGAGACAACCGTTTCTTTTCAAGAAGCTCTTCGTTCTCTCTCTTCGGTTTTCTATAAAAGAGACCTCTTTTCTTCATTGAAAGATCCTTGTTTTCTTGAGCATCATAACTATAGTCGATTTTAGTTGCAATTTCATGCTTTTACATTCTTACATAATTAGTATAATCTCATTTTRGAATTGAATATTGTTAGCTTTGATTTATGAGTTATGMTTTAAAGCTTTCCAATTTCAATTAGTTAATCAATTCTAGCTTACTTGCATTTCATTTTTAGATTACAAGTATTTCAATTCCACATCTTAAGCATGTTCAATTCATAGAATAGCCTCATTTTCATCATACTTAGTTGCTGATTTCTCACATTTGATGGCTATTTCACACACACTTGCACTTTAAAATCCTCCGTATTAGAGAAGGTCAGGTTGTTGGCTCTCGTTCTGAGGGTAAATTGCAGCAATCACTCCTAATTAGGAGGCAACAGGTCGCTTCAGTCACGCTTGCAGAGCAAACAATCCATGTTTGTTTTTGTGACTTTCTTGATTGTGTAATGACTATGTTGGGTTTTATGTTGGATAGAGAGGTCCACGTTCAGCATTAAACACATAGTAATAGAGAAGCAGTATTTTCATTTCAGTTGCAGAGCTTAATGGTCCTTGGTCTTTAAGCTTTCAGTAGTTAGATGCTCCCTTGGAGCTGTCATTGTACCACGCACCAGTGCTTGCTGGAAGGAATGTTAACAAGGAAGAGAGAGTTCTTGCAATGACATTGTTGGCACTTTGTCTTCTAAGTTAATGGTATTTGATGTTTAATGTTCTTCATGTCTTCTTCTTTGATACTTTAAGTAGATTAATGACCTTCTTTCCCTTGCTACTGATTAAATATGAACTGATGGTTGTGTATTTCTTCAGTATTTAGTGTAGTATATCAGAGCATTATTGATGTATTGAATGTTTAAACATAACTATAGGTAGATGAAATACTTCTAACCCTGCAGGATCTTCAATTTATTTGCTAAGTGTAAAATGCTTGGAGAAACCCCACTTTCCTAAATCCCCAGAGAGAACGAGTTGAAGAAACCATCTATCCCCCTTGAAAATAGTCACATCTCCCAACTGAGCCCCGCACTGTCGAGACCCGACCCTCAGGTGCTTGCAGGCCCGGGGAATCTCATTTCCCTGGATAACCTTTGTAGGTGAAGTTGGCCGGTACCCCAGTACCTGGTGACAACTTACATCTGTTGGCGGACCCAGTCACCAAAACCCTGTCAACAGAAACTGGCACTAGAAGGAGGGCATGAACTCGTCCCCCTCTTGAGATTTTGATTTTACACCTCCCAAGGGTTCCCCAAGCCATATTTTTAGGAGTCAATCCTTCAGTGGAATTGGGTCTTTCTCCCCAGCGAAATTTGAGAGAATCCTTAGGTCAGCCCCAAACCCCAGAAGGTTTGTCAAACTCGAGCCTCCTTCTCAAAAGAAATGGACCCCGAAGACCACACCAGCCACTATTGTCTGAGGGTCAAGCATACCTCAAAATATCCAAACTTCTCAGACAATCCCGGGAACCAGCGCTCAAACAACTCAAAATCCAGTTCCACCAATGGCTGCATACTTCGGTAACACTGGGTCCCCTATGAGAACTTTTCTGGGCACAGTCAACAACTTACCCTCACACCTGGAGAAGATTTTCCTGTGATATGAGCACTTGGGCTCACAAACCGTAGAAGAACACTTATAGGCATACAAAGATGCCATGAACTGACACTGGATCCAACATGAAGATGTTGTGACCCGGATGTTTCCCCTATCCCTGGGAAATAGCAAACTGAACTAGTACCTCAACCTTCCCGTCAACTCCATCAATAGTTGGCATGACATGGAGGATGCCTTCTTGGCTGCCTTTTGCATACATGTAGACCCAGCTTGGTCTCACAGCTAGTTCATTTCCATCAGAAAGGAACCCAATGAACCCCTTACAGCATTTAACCACCAGTTCCAACACACCTTGAAGCTGTGCACAGGCCCTTTCATTCCATCCCCAGAAGTAACCATACAGACCTATCTCAATGTGATGGACCCCTTCGTTGCCACTCTCCTCTAGAGAACAATTGTCGCGGGTGACCGAGATACTTTGGTGAAAGTTTACAACCTAGCCTTAGAACTATTTTGGGGACTCAACAAATCTCTGGGCAGGATTAGGCAAAGCACGCCCTTCAACATGATCCCCAATGGAACTGCATACACTGGGGGATATAACCCTAATCAGGCAATGGGTGCCCTTGTGATGGAAATGACTCCCCCACCACCGCCAATAGACCAGCAGGCCTAGTACGTTTATCCATCGCAGACTCAGGCAATACCACATTTGGAAGTATTCCCTTGGAATCAGCCACAGCAGGCACAGCAACCTCAGACACAACCACCTTGAGTGCCCTTCTTTCAGTCATCCATGGCTGGAGGATTGTCACCCTCGACTCTGATGAATGTTGCCACCTTCCCAAGGAACCAACAACAACCGTCACACTATGACGCAAACACCCAGTTGACCGCCGAGGTTGAATCCCTCCGGCAAATGTTGTCCACCCTGACTGTGGACATGGGTCAGCTGAAGGTGGGGTCCTATGCACCCCATAATTCTAATTCCTAGAGAGGAAATATTTTCTCTGACCAACTAAACAACAATGTCGGGGGAAGAAACTTCAACAACGGGCCTCGGCCCAATCAATAGTAATGGAACAATAACACGAATATCAGAGGCCCGCCTCTGAAGCAAAATGCCAATCAAAATGGTGCTGGACCATCACATTTCACACCAGTCGCAGACTTCCAGCCCATGACCAATTGGTGAAGATTGCATGACACAGGCTCCCACAACGAGGTAAACTATGCCATGCTGGAGAAATTCATCATGATTTCCTAGCTGGACAGACAACAATCACATGATGCTACTCCCCTAGAGCCTCCTGTGCAAGAGACAACTCATAGTGCATTCACCTATGAGACCATCTTCTTTGGATCCTCCAGAGAAGATGAAGAAGAATCTGAATTGCATGGATTCTTTGATGAATCAATTCTAGCCTTCAAGGCCAATGCCTTCACCAACCCACGGGCCCCTTACAACACTCGGAGCTAGGCTGGTAAAGGACTAGTTTACACACCAACACCTCCTACCAAGGACACTCCTCCCTGGGACAGTGCACTGACTGACCCGCCCCTCCAAAAGGTTCTAGCTCTAACCAAGTGAAATACCTAGCCGAGGGAAGCCACTAATTCCCAAGGGGAAGATTTGACATTACAAAGGTGTTAGAACAAACCACCACCTCCATGAACTTGATGGAGGTTTTGCTAAATTGTCCTGAGAAGAAGAAGTCTCTTCTGAAGCTCTTGGGAAACCCAAAAGTTGTCAGTCGCTCGCCCAAGATAGTCTCTTTTGAGGATGCCAATGTGGTTGTCTTCTAGTGAAATAATGAAGATCCTCCTTTCCTGCTAGGCCTGAATATCCAAGGCAAAAACATACACAACTGCCTAGTAGAATCTGGAGCTTTGGGCAACATCATGCCCCTGTCCATATGCTAGAAGCTCAGATTCTGTCCCACCCCATCTAATGCCGTGGTGATTCAACTGGATAAAAATGCTGTGAAAATGGTGGGGGAATTGAAGAACATTTGAATATAGCTCATCCAGGACCCCAGGATAGCCAGCATAATTGACATCCAAGTGGTGGACATCCCAGAGACTTATGGGATGTTATTAAGTCAAAATTTGTCTAAGTCCTTGAATGGATACTTTTTGATCGACTTCTCCCACTTATGGCTCCCCTGGGAAGGAGAATCAAACAAGATCCAGGTTGAGAGTGAGCCCTAGATGAAGCAGGCCCTTACCAAAGTCGAGATGGTTAGCGAGGTCTTCTTCTCTGAGACTTCCTCAGGGGTGTACAAACCCTTTGAAATCTTAACATTTGATTTCACCCCCGGGGAGGATCCCATAGTTCTGCAGAGAACCCAGGACCTAGAAGAAAAGTTGAGGGTTGAGGTTGACTCTCAGGGTGCTGTAGCGACCCCTGCTACACTCTTGTATAGTACTTGGTGCTGAGTATACTATCAGAAACATTCAGAGCTAGAGTGTGAACTTTGCCTTTCCATTGCTACCCGGCACATCAATGCCTTCCAGATTAGAGAACGCATAATTGATTCCCCGGAACCCAGTATTCCTACTGGAAGCACTTCTTCGATGCAATTTCTTGAGAGCCTCAATTCCAAACCCCTCTAGAGGTAAACATCACCCAGGTGCCAACAATGCGGGAGGAAGCTCCTCCCAAGTCTCCCAAAAGCAATCCAAAGGCTACTTCCTCTCCCCAGCTCCAGACTACAAGTAATGATCTATGGACCCTTAAGTTCGACGGGTCCCAATCAAAACAAGGTTGTGGAGCTGGAGTAGAATTGATCAACCCGCAAGGGAAATCTTTATTCACCTCCTATAGGCTGCAGTTCAACTGCACGACCAACATTACGGAGTATGAGGCTTTGGTCCTAGGACTCCTATTTGCATTAAGGAAAGGGATCACCCACCTTCAAGCTCTGGTTGATTCAGAGTTGGTTTTCAAACAGGTCTGGAGTCAATATACATGTCATGAAAAGAGATTGGCCGCATACTGCAATCAGGCTTGGAGCCTTATTGAAGATTTTGATGCCTTTGGCATTGATCTTATTCCCCGGCAACGGAATTATGTCCCAGATGCCCTCGTTGTTTCCGCCAGCACACTTGAGCCCATGGCCGGCTCACGACTCCAAATATTTTTGGTTGAGATGATCCCCACCCTGTCTATTCTAGATAATGTCACCCACTTTCAGGTTTTTGAGGACGATTAGCATATCTTGGCCTTCATGGCCAATGTTTGTGTCTTCAAGGACCAGATAGTGGAGGAACAAGACCATGATGATACTCGACAGGGTGGTGAAGATGATGAGATCATGGACCTCCCTACTAACACCATCCCGAAGGGGATGGTCATGCTTGAATGTATCTTTGACTCAGACCCTCGGGGCTAGGAAAAGATGTCATCCTCCTCTAAGGGAGGAAAATATGAGAAGGTAAACTTCGGCTAGCCTGGTGAAGAAAAGATGATACACATTGGCACCTCTTGCTCCCCTGAGGAGAAGGAGAAGATTCTCGTGGTTCTTCGAGAATACATAGACGTAATTACATGGGGATATGAGGATTTGAAAACTTATGACACATCCATTATGACTCATACCATCCCCTTGAAACCTGATGCTAAGCCTTTTCGGCAAAAGCAACGACCAGTCAACCCACTGATCGAGCCTCTGATTCGTCAAGAGGTGGAGAAATTGCTGTCAGCCTGAATAATCTTTCCAATCTAGCATACTACGTGGGTTGCCAATTTGGTTCCTGTGAGAAAGAAGAGCAGTGAAATTTGCCTTTGTGTGGATTTCAGAAACTTGAATAGGGCCTCCAAAAAAGATAATCACCCTCTCCCCTCATTGGATGAGGTGTTGCAAATAGTGAATGGATCCCAAATGATGTCATTCTTCGATGGGTACTCCAGATATAACCAATTCATGGTTAAGTATGAAGATAGAGAGAAAATGACATTCACCACCATGTGGGGAACGTTTGCATATAGGAGGATGCCCTTTGTCTTAATTAACGCGGGGGCCACATTTCAAAAAGATATGGACATTGCATTCAAGGGCCCTATGAATCGGTGCATAATCATCTAGATGGATGATTTGACTGTCTTTTCTTGGGATAGGCGTGACCATTCTGCCCACCTCGCCCAGAACTGTGAGAGGTGTCACCAGTATGGAATATCCCTTAACCCCAAGAAGTGCATATTCAGGGTCACCAAAGGGAAGTTTCTCAGGCATATTGTCTCCAAGAAGGGTATATCCATTGACCTTGAGAGAGTTGAAGTGTTGCTAAACTTACAAATGTCCGGCAGTAAGAAAGAGATGTGGTCTTTCTTTGGAAAGATCAACTTTGTTCGGCGGTCCATCACTGGATTCACCGAGATAATCAAACCACTCAATGAAATGATGAAAAAGGATACCAAAATTGAGTGGAGTCCTAAAGCAAAGCGGGCATTCACCTAGATTAAACAAACGATAACGGAGGCACCTGTCCTGGCTAGTCTGGACTACTCCCTTCCATTTTACATTTACTCCTTTGATTTGCCACATTTTGTAGCGGCAGTATTAACTCAAAAGGTCGAAGGGGAAGAACAACCCATAGCTTTCGTGATCTCCCCCTTCAAGAATTCTGAAGTCTAGTATTCATCATTGGAAAAGCAGGCCTTTGCTCTTGTTCACACTGTGAAGAAATTTTGGCATTATATTCTCTGGAGCAAAGTACATGCTATCATCTCAGACCAGGCTATGAAATCTCTACTGATGCAGAGTGAATTGGGTGAAAGATGGGGGAAGTGGATGGCCATCCTCTAGGAATATGACTTAGAAATACAACCCATGAAGATAGTCCGAGGCCAGGGACTAAGTCAAACAATGGCAGAAGAGACCCCCACCATAGAATGTCAAACTTACACGGTGGAGTCCATCACTCAAGACCCATGGTATACCGATCTGGTATACTTATTGTTAAACAATAGGTGCCCAGAGGGATTACCTCCCAACAAATGTTGCGCCCTACCGATGAAAAGCGCTCACTTCATCATCAAAAACTTTGTGCTTTACCACAGAAACTATGAGGGAGTATACCTCCAGTGCATTGATAGGGACCAAGCTACGAGGATGATCGATGAATTTCACTGGTAGTTTGGAACTGGGCATGGCTCAGCTGACACCGCCACCCATCAAATCCTTTGGGCCAGATACTATTGGCCCTATATATTTAAATATGTTTACACCCACATTCGGAGATGCCACACTTGTCAGACTGTGGCACACTGTGAGCGTAACCTGGCTATGCCTTTACAACCAATCTTCAAGGCTAGGCCCTTCGCCCAATGGGAATTTGATTTCATCATGGAAATCAACCCCCACTCATCTTCCAACCATCGATACATCATGACTGCAACTGATTACTACACCTGATGATCTGAAGCTATATCTTGCAAAAACAACACGGCAGATGTAGTTATTAAATTCCTGCAAGAAAATATCGGCACAAGATTCAGAATGCCCTTTGCACTAGTATGTGACAATGGTTTAGCATTTTCTTTAGCATAATTGCTTGAATGGACATACAATTAGAGGATCACTCTAAATTTTTCCAGCAACTATTACCCCCAGGGGAACAGTATTGCTGAATCGACGAATAAAAATCTACTTGAAGTGATCAAACACCTGCTAGAACAGAATCCCCAGGATTGGCACCAAAAGTTAAGTTTCTCCCTCTGGGAAGATTGCATTCAGATTAAGGCTACCTTGGGAATGTCCCAATTCCATCTGGTTTATGTCCAGAATCTAGTATTATCAATCAACTTACAGATCCCAATTTTACAGTTTATGCAGGAATTCAGCAACCAGGATAATATCGTAGAGGTTCAGCTCCTAAATCTAGTGCGGATGGAGGAACAATGAGACACATCCCTTGAATATTTTTTGTGTCATCAAGCAGTGGTAAAATGATGGTTTGACCGAAGAGCCAATACAAGGCATTTCAGATTCCAGACTTGGTCCTGCTGTGGGACAAGGCCAGGGAGAAGAAAGGCAAGCACACCAAGTTCCAACGGCTCTGGCTCAGACCATACCTAATCTCAGAAGTCTGTGGGGAAAATACCTATCACCTCAATGCCATGACTGGAGAACCTATCCCATTTCCCGTCAATGGACAGTTTCTCAAACACTATTTCGAATAGGGTTGTTTTACCCGATGTATTTTATGTAAAGCTCTCCTGCTTGTAAATATTTTTTTTTCTGATGCCTTGTTGGGAGGTACCTTGCCTTGTAAATAGTCTTGCTGGCCATCCTCTAGGACCTCCCTTTTTCCTTTGTTGTCTTTTCTTTTATTGTCTTCTTTTCAGGTTCCAGTGTTTTTCTCTCCTTTTTGTAAGGATTGGGATGCTTCGCATAATGTCTGGTCTCCGGGATGTTGTCTTTAACATGGTGAACTTAAGAATCTGTTGTTAGTATGGTGGAATTGGTCCGGTCTCCAGAGTTATTTTACAAGTTTGGTAGTACATTATGACTAATCTTCATTGGGTTTATTTTTGGAAGTCTGGCAATCAGTGAAATAAAAATGAGGGACAATTAATCGGACACATCGAGGGTAGATTGGTTGCACTAGTTGGTTAACCCAAGTCTAAACTTTTAAAAAGATTATTTTCAGGTCTGGATTTCTTCTCCCCCATTCAGCATATTATGGTGGGTGAAAGGGTGAAATAAGTACCGCCATTGAGTTTAGCTAATCTTTAGCCTAATGGTGAAAGAAGTACCGCCCTCCCACCCAGAAACATACAAAATAACAAGAAAAAGAAATGGGACGAAACTCTGGTCTCCAGGGAAAACAAGAAAATCTGATGACTTCGAGGTTCGATATACTTAGTGCCTCTTCTCTACTTCTCCCAGAGGTCATGGGCTTGGTTTCCTTCCAAAGCACACACTTCACCACTGATGAAAAGATCATGGACTAAATCGCATATGGCTGGATTTCCTCAAACAGTTTACTCTTTGCAGGTAAGATACTTTGAGTAATGATTTATTCCAATTTTTGCTAACCAGAGATTCTGTAGTTCTTGAATGCACCAAGGAATTCATCCTAGATAGTCGCCATTTGTTATGCCCTGCATCCTCGTCCCTACATTTTGTGTGCAAAATGTTGGGTCCCCCCTTTTTATTTTTGTTTTTGGCTCTTGCCTTGTCTTTTTCTTGTTTCTTTGTCTTCTTTCTCTGGGTTTTCTTTCCTGTGTTGTTTATTATGCTTTGTGTTTTGTCTTGTTGTGTCTCTAGGACCTGGTCCCTGATTTGGTCATCCTTTGTCAGGAGCCAGATTTTGGACTCTAGGATTCTTCGCCACGACGTCTTTTTTTCGTAACAGGGTATGGTTGCATGGGATCCCCAGGCCTGGAGTCTGGAGGTCTGTCTATCTAGAGTTTGTGAAAGGAAAGGTAATTTTCTTTTACCTCGGGTATAAATAGAAATTACCTGTCATTTTCACAATTACCGTGATTAAAACACTTAAGTAATTTGAGCGATTTCAGAGCGATTTTATAGCGATTTAGCGAAGATCTAGTGCGAACTATTCTGAGCTGTTCTGAACAATTATGGGTGGTTTGTGGTGGTAAGTGGTGACCATTTGATAGTAGGGGCTATTTTAGAGTGTTCATGGCATGAGCTCCTTTCCTTTCCCTTCTTCATTTTCAGGTTGGTGTCTTCTTTCCTCTCTGTTTTCCTACTTTTGGTTTTTGTCTTGTTTTTGCGTTGTCTTGCATTTCTGTTTGGTGTTGTGTTTCTTTTTGGTTCGCCGCCTGTTGGTGGGTCAGCTCTGCTAGAGGGTTGTTCACCCTCTGTACAAATGTAGGATAATGTAAAAGTTGTAGATGTTTGTACATTTTCTAGTTTTGTAAATATTTGCTTTGCATTATGTACATATGTATATTTGGTATATATTGTTATATATCCCTCCGCTTGTCATGTATATGTCCTTCAACTCTACTTAGGTTAGGTGTATATTCTGTGTATAGTTGTTTGGTAGTCTGTCGAGCTCATCGTTCTTCATTTATTTTTTGTTCCTAATTTGCGAGCTTGCTCTGGGTAGAATACCGCCTAGTTGAAACTCGGCTCTCAGCTGGTTTCAACAGGTGGTTTTCTCTCTCCTGTGTAAACCAGTCTATCCTTCATTTATGTCCCATGTGCACATTTAAATTTTTCTAAGTGGCTTTCACTCTTCATGCGTTTAGATGGTTGGCTCCATCGTCGTCACCATAACTTCCATTTATTGCATAGCCACGTGGCATCCACGTGGGTCTAACAGCTCGCTTTTTGCGCACACCTTCCAACGGTTAGTTTTCTAGACCTTAGATCTTTTGTCTTCACTAGCCCACACCTTACTTTTATCAAGTATGCTAAAATCCCCAGGCCTGGATATTGGTTGAATCTCAGTATTGCATTATATATACTTGTCAAGATTTTTGACCTAAACTAACTTTTCAGGAAAAGGAACAACGCAATGATAAGATCTCTGAACCTTGGAATAATATTTATTTATCTATTCTGATGGTCACCTTGCCTTGCAGGTTTCTAGAACAACATACTTTCATCATGTCTAAAGCTTCCACATCTTCACCACCTGGGAGTCCGGAACTTCCTTCTACGGTGGTTACCAGAGTAGTTGTTAGGTCCAAAATAGAGAAAGCTCTGGAGAAACTTCCCCTGAGCATGAAATATGTAAAGGATAGCGGTATCATGGGCTCAAAGATTGAGTCCAAATTTCAATTCATTACCAACACTAGTGTCGGGACATGGCCCAAGATGTAGGCCTTGGTGAAAATGATGTACATTCAGCGACAGGTCGGGGATCCATTGGCCATTAAAATTGGAAATTCTAGGATTCTTAAGGCAGCTTGTTTCTCGTGCTCGGTGCAGTCACCGAAACTTATTCTTACACTTGCAGCACACTATAATACATCCATCCAGGCCATTATGCTCGCAGCCCCGGAGCCAACTGAGTATCCCACCTCTATGGTGTCTCTCGACGCCGCAACTTTTCAGATGGGCTTGGGGATTCCTCAATTTGACAAGCCAGTTGTAGTTACTAGATCAGATGTCTTAGCATAGTTTAAGTAGTTGGAGGAAGAGGCCCAAATATATATGAATAATCATTGGCTTAAGACCCCAAAGAGGGATCCCAAGAGGATGAATCTAGAAATTCCCCGGTCTGAATTCAAAGAAAGCATCCAGATGGGGATGATAGTATTATGCCAGGTCTTCAGGAAACCACATGCCCAAGAATTCTCCAGGTGGATGTATTACTTCTTGCTTGGTATTAGCATGAGCGGGGAGTATTTTGACTGGGCTGCCATAATTTCAAACCACGTGGATTTCCAATTCCTTCATATGGTCCAAAAGAAGAAGTTTTATATGACTTCCTATGTTCTCTGGGCCCTGACACAACAACAACCTCACACCAATGGGTTACTCATAGAAGGCGTACTCAGGATAGCTCCCAGCTAGAAGGCCGCTTGGAATCATTTTCCACAAATTTAATGGGAGGCTAGTTTCCCTAGTTTTTGCTGGGTAAACGACGCCTTCATTTACTACAACCTGCTCACACCCACCCGGGATGCAGGATACCGCCTATCTATGGAGGCGATGAATTTGGTCTAGAGTTACGGCCATTATTATATACAATTTCAACAACATACATACATAAGGGTAACCGGCTTCTCTGGGAAACCCTACTTGTTGCCCAAACATTGTGGGGACAAGATAATTCTCCTAGAGTATTGCAGGAAAATCCTGGAGTTGCACACATTTTTTGGCCTGAAGAAGGTGACAAACATCCCATTTCCAATTACTTGTGGGAATTATTCATATAGTCTGGCCACCGCCAAGGAAGCAAACAATGAGCTTAAAAGCTATAACTTGGCAGAATTCTACTTAGCGCGGAAGCATTTTGATCTGCGCGGCAAAATTGTGTCAGCACTTCCCTGGGCATCAGAGCCCCACCAATACCACATGGAAGACTTCTGGGAAGATTTCCAGGATGACATGGAAGTTCAGAGCCGGCATTATGTCTAGATGACCATGGGAATGATGGAAAGGTTAAAGCTCCAGAGATTTCCAGATGATTTCTTAGACTCTAGATCCACAATAGATCCCCAGTACAAAGAAAAGGGGATTGATAAGTTGGCCCTCCCACCAGTGGACTAGGATGCCCAGGAGGGGCCCACTATTAAAGAGTTCACCCGCAACATGGTCGAGCGTAGCCACACCTACTTTAAGAAGGTGTGCCCTGGGAGTGTCCGCTGGGCTGCCTAGCTGATACCAAAGTTAACCCCGAGAGTTGGGACTTCTTCACAAGGGAAGATAGGGGAAAAGGAATAATGGAAACCCCAACTCCATAGGAGACCCCCATTAAGGAGCAACTATAACAATCGTTGGCAGCCTCCCATCAAATGAAAGATAGATTGATCACACGGCTGGCTACTCCGGTACTCATGACCATACCAATTCGTCCTCCCTCCTCGTACCAATTCATCCTCCCTCCTCCCCTTCACTAGCGGCCTTAATGGTTAAGGCAAAGGGGGTGGATCCAGAAGAACAAGCAGTACTAAGGGATGCGGGGCCACTCTTAGTCACTAGGAGAAAGAAGAGGCTTAACTAAAAGCCCAAGGCAGAGCTAGAGCTGGGGATGCCCCAGATCCCGCAAGTTGAGATCCTTTCCTCTAACTCCCCAGAGTCGGAGAAGGAACCAGAGTTTGCTGATGTCCTGGCCAATCCTCCCCCACAGGATGAATTTGATGATGTCTTTAGAACCGATGAGTTTGGGAATTTACAGGGGGCATTGAGCAGACAGAGGCTGAAATCCCCAACAAGAGGAAGCTCTGAAACAAGAACCTGCGCACGAACAGGAGGAGCAGATAGAGGAAGAGAAAGAAACAAAACAAGAGATTGCCTCTGAGGTCCCAGAGATGCAAGACATGGGAGTGGATCAACAAAATCAAAGTGAACAAATGAGATCCGCTGGGGGAACCGGACCTTCGGGAGCAACTGTAACCTCAGCCGTCATGTTCCAAGTGCCACTCCCAAAGGTTACATTTGGGGAGGTAATCACTATGGCTCAAACACTAAATCTTGGCCTGATACCTACCCCATAACGGAAAGATGTACTTATGGAAGAGGACACCCCAGCAATAGAGGTAGAGGAGGAACAACAACATGAAGAGGAAGAAACCCCCAGGGCGGCCGATGAGAACCCAGACATAGCCAAAGATATAGATGATAGGGCAGAAGAAACAAATGTCACCGGGGAAAATGTTGCCAAAAAATCAAAAGATGCAGGGAAGGAGTCAGGCGACACCCATACCACTGAAGAGGAACAGCAGCAAGATATCGGGGAAGAACCAAAGGAACAAACTTTGGCTAATAAGCCACCCCTGCCACCATAGTGGTTAATACAAACCAAGAAAAGGAAGGCTCCGCCAACTCCCAGAGCTCATCTCTCCCTGGCCAAGATGATGGCTCAGGCCCAGGACCTACCAAAGGCCAAGAAAGCCCGGATGGTTCATACTCTTCAAACTAGGTTGGGCGGAGAAATAGTTGCAGTGGTAGCAACACCTCCCCCAGACGCTAACAAAGCAACCGTTGAGGCTTGGGATTATAATATCATGGAGATATCACTAGGAAAGAGGGGAAAACAGGGTGAGATAGACCTGTTAAAAGAAGCGGCTAAGGCAGTAGAGGCCCGTTATGAAAAGGAGGCCCAAAGGCTCAAGGCAGAAAAGGAGAAAATTGCAAACCTCATGGGGTTGCTAACTGAGCTAGCCCGGCCTATCAATGCTATTCTTCCGAAGGCCTCTACATCTGATGCACCACTGTCGCAAAGTGACATAGATTCATTGCGGGCGATGAAGAAGAAAGCTCAGGCGGTCGATGAGTGGGTCGCTCTACAGTTGGGAAACATCTGGCATTTCTTGGTGTCCACCCTCCCAAACTTATATGTGGCCCGCCGTGTTTTGCATCAAGCTAAAACCATTATCACCATGTGGGAGGGTGTCATCAAAAATTATGAAGCGTGGAAAGCAGAATTTGAAGAACTCCTCAGCCTTGGGGAGGAAGTGGTTTCTGAGTCTGGAATTTTGGGGGAGGAGTCATTCAATTTTGTGAAAACCCAACACTCCAAACTTGACAACACATTGGGGGTAATCAAGCAACTGGTGGGGACTCTATGGGAGAAAATCAATACAGTGCAATATTCTTTTAATTTATACAAGGCTTTTGTTACGAAGGTCTCTGGAGCTGACCCATTCAGCACTGACACTTGCACACCAGAGGAGTATGTCCTGGGGAAGTTCGATGAGCTAATGGAATCAACATATCAATCACTGGAGGGAGTAGATGGTGCCCAGATGATGAGAATCACTCGTATGGTACTTAGTGGCCATGATGCAGCAAAAATGGCCGATGAGTTTAAGGGAAATGTTTTGGACTTGGGGGAACAGATTGAGGTGGCTAAATACTGGCGGGCTGGCCTTAAAGAGGTTGATGAGGATGGAATCTCCCATCTCCTCTAGAGCTTCAATGAAAATAAGCAACAATAAAGATTCTCTGGGGACCGAAGAACCTAAGTCTTTTTGTATTCTTTATTCTTTTTGGAACGTAAGTTCCCAGATCCCAGAGTCCCATATCCTATATTTTGTATTCTTTTAGTGACCCGTGTCCCGATCCCCAAGGCCGACCAGTCACTTTCAAAGTAGTTAATAAAGGTTGACAAAGGTTGTCAAAGGGAAAATGACTACATCAAGGCACATCGGATCAGTAAGAGGCTTTCTGACAGATGATCTTCTCAAGGTGTCACTTTAGATGTACACCTGGCACATTGGAGACAGGGCACCACATTTTCCATTTATGAGGCATGTAGCCTCGATCCCCAGGGGATCAGATTTATTCTTTCTCTTTCTCAGCCCTCTTCTCGAGGCCGATTCTTCCACTCCATCTTCTTGTCTCATTCTTCTGACATGTCAGACCTTCTCCGTCTTGAGGTCTTTTTTAAAGTGGTGCAGGTAGTACCGGCCACCGGATATTATATTTTATGGCAAGATGTAAAATAGGGTTAGGGTTAGGGTTAGAAGGGAAATGTGTATAAATAGCAAGTTCGGCACTATTCTAAGGGTCAGCAAAATTGATGATTTTGCAGTCCATAGTAATAGAGAAGCAGTATTTCAGTTGCAGAGCTCAATGCTCCTTGGTCTTTAAGCTTTCAGTAGTTAGATGCTCCCTTGGAGCCGCCATTGTACCATGCACCAGTGCTTGCTGGAAGGAATGTTAATGAGGAAGAGAGAGTTCTTGCAATGATGTTGTTGGCACTTTGTCTTCTAAGTTAATGGTATTTTATGTTTAATGTTCTTCATGTCTTTTTCTCTGATACTTTAAGTAGATAAACGACCTCCTTTTCCTTGCTACTAATCAAATATGAACTGATGGTTGTGTATTTCTTTAGTATTTAGTGTAGTATATCAGAGCATTATTGATTTATTGAATGTTTAAACATAAATATAGGTAGATGAAATACTTCTATCCCTGTAGGATCTTTTTCAATTTATTTTCTAAGTGTAAAATGCTTGGAGAAACCCCACTTTCCAGAATCCTCGGAGAGAACGAGTTGAAGAAACTAGCTATCCCCCTCGAAAATAGTCACATCTCCCAACTAAGCCCTGCACCATTGAGACCCAACCCTCAGGTGCTTGGAGGCCTGGGGAATCTCATTTCCCTTGATAACCTTTGTAGGCAAAGTTGGCCGGTACCCCGGTACCCGGTGACAACTCACATCTGCTGGCGGACCCGGTCACCAAAACCCTGTCAACAGATACGTATGCTACAAATTACATAGAAGACAACATGAACAATATGCAAGATCATAAACATGAACAAATTACCTTTACCTTATATATGGAATGCAAGATCATCAACAGAAGGGGTGACGATGTGTGTATTCAATTACCTGTTTCGAGAAAGGTTAAAAATCAAACAAAACATATACATGTAATCGGCATCAATTAATTGAGCATCATAATCAATACATTGGTTATCATAAATCACATATTTTGTAATCAGTAGAATTGAACATAATGAATTAATTATACCATGCCATTAGAGTTTAATACATCAATAAATCAATATTAAATATATATAATAGTCAACATAAATATATATAAATAATTAAATTACATACCTTGTACATTTCAATCATGTCATTGATCATCTTCTTCATCCATCACCATCACCACCACCACCACCACCACCATCATTATCACCACCACCACCACCATCATCATCATCACCACCACCACTACCATCTTCTTCTTCATCTTCATCTTCAGTGTCTTCTTCTTCTGTCACATTATACTTTACCAACCTTCCTCTTGGATCATGTTTAACAACAAATGACCAACCTAGTTTATGTGGAACCTCTAAGTAAAAAACTTGCTCACATTGGCTTGGAAGAACATAGGTCTCATCTCCAACTGGCTCAAATGGCCTTGTATTAATTATTGTTAATCTATTATCATATTGAATAATAGTTCTATCAGGATTATTTTGATTTAGTCATAGCCTGTACCATTTGACGATGAATAGAACTAATTTGAAGGAGTTAAAGTCGCACTCAAGTATATCATCCAAGATGCCATAGTATCAATTTTGAGATTGTCGAGGATGTATGTTTTTTCTAGATGAAATATTAGTGACCTCAAAGACTGCAGTTATCCCAGAATCACAAGTTTTCTTCGTGTCATCCAACTTTTTTATGCAAAATTTGTGGCCATGATAGTGCGTATCTTTGTGGTTCTTAACCTGCAATTTTTCAAGTGTGTGAAATTATTTGCATCATAAGTAATTGATATGAAACATATGGGTCATGATCATTAATAATTTTTTACGTACATATCTACCTCTTAAACCATATGCTAAATCAATTACCATTGACGTAACATTGGAATCTCCATTACGATGAACTTCTCAAACCAATGAAGCAACACCTTCCCATGTTAATGAGAAACCATTTTGTTGACATCGTTCAATCCATACCATCATGTAATCATTATTATTCACAATATACAAATGTATTGCATCCCACTCTTGACCAACTGTATAAAATAATAAACCAATTACAAATAACTCATAATGAAGATTTATAAGAATTAATTAACTACAATAACATCTTATAATTACCTCTCACTTTTTTCAATCTACCTTTCCCCATCAAGTACTCCCCTTTGAATTTGTTAATCAGGTTGGGACCCCAAATATGATCTACATGGATCTTTGCTGCAAACTTAGGAAGATATTTACTAATGTACACCATGGTCTGGTATACCATATATCGCTCCACCATATAACCCTCAGGATGTGCTCTTTGTTGAACCAAGCCCTTAAAAAATTTCAAGTGCCTCTCAACCATCCACATTGACCTAGTTTGTATAGGTCCACACAATTCAATCTCTTCAACTTGATGTATGAGGTAGTGTTCTTGTGCATTGAAAAAAGTTGAAGGTAGACACTTTTGCATTTCACACATAAGATGAGAAATTTTTCTCTTCCAATATTTTATATCTTCTTTATGGATTTATTTCAATGACAAACACCTCATGTATTTTCCAAGATCATATATAAATTGTTTGACACTATTGTCGAAGTGGTGTGGAAGAGATAGAGGTAGAACATACTGCAATAATTGTAAAATGATCTTTCAACGTTTTATAAAATAATACAATGAAAATAACTACATATAGTATAAAAATATATAGTGAATACAAAATAACATTAATTACCTTAATAAATGTATGTCAATCATGTGTTTTCATCCCAGGCCCAAATTCACTTTTCTTTGATATGATATTTTTTATGTTCGCAACAAATCCTGTGGGAAATCATATTTTTTGTATGACTTCTTTTATAGCATTGCTCTGATGCTCCAAAAATAACCAATTAAGGGCACTTATATTAATTTGGTCTCCATTTTTATTTGATCGAATGACATTTTTCATTCCATGGTTGGATTCATTAATGTCACTACAAATTTTGACAATTTTGTCGTTGTCACGCCTTACATCCAATAATTTCCATAATGTGTTTGTTACATTCTTTCCAATATGCATAGCATCAAACAAATGCATGATTGGGAGTTTCTCATAGTACAATAACCTCCTAAATTATGTAGGATAACTTTTTAGTCCTTTTGGAAGTTGGTCATTGATGTCTTGACAACCTTCACGGGCATCAATTATATCATCAGTAAATAAAACAAAATATCAAAATATAAATTTCAAACAAGAACCATCAAATGGAATGACATTACCTCAATGATTTATTATAGTGTATTCCAACTTCCACAGGCAAGGTGTCATTCTCTATGGCTTTGATGTAGTCTCTTATTTCCCATTGAAAAGATGTTTTTCAGTAATTCGGTGCTTATGATTTTTGTGAAGAAAGTGTCTATACTCATCAAACACTTGCTTTCCTAAACTTTTTGAATGACAAGATTTTATCTTTGGACCACAAACTGGACATGTGAATTTTTCCTTTGTCTGAAGACCTACAAGATCGTGTATAATTGGATTAAAAATTTTAATTTTGTGTTAGCACTATAACATACCAAAAAAGAGGTGTTAACAAGAGAACATACCACAAAAATGTGTTAGCCCAGGGGCATCATGTATTGTCCATACAATCATTGCATGAAATTGAAATTGTCTTTGACCTAGTGGTCTAAAGATGTCATACATAGTATCTTTCTGATACTCTCAAAGCTTCGTGGCCCTTATCATATTTTCACTTCTACCTCCATAACACCATCTACTCGTCGATAAGGGTCTCAATATATACATCCATATCTTTAACTTGGTACTTACCTATTTGAATGAACAAAAATATTACATAATTATTATGACCATTTTGATGGATTATTTATAATAAATTAATTTAGATGACTATTAAATGAGAAAATACCTAGAACAATCCAAGGAGGAATGTTATTGTTGATAACAAAAATAGGTAACACTGAGTAAACAGATCTCATCTCTCCAAATGGATTGACACTATCAGTTGCCAGTGAAAGATGAGATTGCAAGGTTCTTCTTTAAAGTGTGGCCAATTTTCTTCTATTTCCTTGAATGTCGAACCATCCATAGGTATTTTAATAATGTCATCTTGACTTATATTGTGTGCATGGTAATCTATAAATTGTGCCAAGCTAGTGCACCTAAATAATCATTGCAGACGCAAAATAATGGGAATATAATGAAGAACTTTGCGAGGCACCTTTTTTGTTATTTGATCTAATCAATATCTACTAATATGACAATCAGGGCATTCTGTTGCAAATTTATGTTGCTTATGATATATAATATGATCATTCAAACATGCATGTATTGTTTGATACTCCATTCTAATATCTTTCATAATGACAGATAATTCTCAGTATGAGCGAGGTAGAATGTTTGATGGTGGTAACAAACACTCACCTATCAACCTATGACCAAATTAAATATAATTGGTTAATATAAAGAATATTAATTGGTACATGGTTCACCCTTTGTTAAGTATAAAGAAATTACGACTAAAAAAGATGACATATATGACATACCTTAACATACGTGTGATTGCTACATTGGATAAACCATTCATAACCTTCAATTTCACCAACAATAATATAGCGACAAGAAGGGCTGTTTGGGAGCCTTTGTATAGGGGCTCGTATGCCTTCTCAAGTATAGGTACATCAAGGTCATCTTCATCATCATCACTAGTTGTGCCAGTGCCATCATCTTGATCACCGTGATCATCTTGGTCATCATGATATTCTTCCATGGGATCATTACCTTCTACTTCGATATTCACACCTTTATGTTCCCTCATTTGGAAATCTACATTCTCCAGATTGTCATGGTCCATAACATGAAACCTAGGGTGGTTGACTTATATCAAATGATCACCTTAAGTTAACCATGACCATGATGCCATCATCAATCCATTTCTTCTGTATGTAAATTGTTCAAATAATATATTAAAAAACATACCAATGGACGAAATTTGTTTCCCCCTTCAATGTGACCATGTTGCCTACAATGTTCCTCAACTATTTTGATTAGATATCTTCGAGTCTTTAATCCCTTGCAAATATTGCAGGGACAATAACATTTTCCATCACCTTTTCTTTTAAAGTTAGACCACAATCTAGCAATTGTCTCCCTATTTTGTTCTGGGTTGATATTGTCAGACATGGTCTTTCTTGAATAGAATAACTCGTTACTTGTACATTGACTAGAATGTTGGTGGAAGAAGGATGATTTGTTTGCAACCTGTAGATACAGACACTGAGAAACCATTTTCTCAACACAAAGGGACATTAATAATAGTCATAGAGACCTGATTATTTTTAAATGGAATACACCAAGGAGTACCATTAGAAATATCGATTGTTTACAATCATGAACAGTAAACCTAAATCAGATAGCTCATTTTTTTTATCAGTGTCTATAGTCTCTGTGTATATAAAAAATGAATGAAATTCAAGGCCTAATTTATCAAGAGCAACAAATGATGCAGAACCCCACAATCAAAAACATGAAACCTAATAAAAAACACTACAAAACTTGATTGGGAAAATGGAATTTACAAAGTAAGGAAAGGTGAGAGGATCAATCAAATAATCAAAAAAAGAAACACACTTTGTCAACAATGTTCAAAATCCTATCACCAAGCATAGACATAGGAAATCAAAACGGACAAAAGACAATAAATAAGAAAATTTGTTATGAGAAGAGGTCAAAATAATATTGAAAGTATTATTATGAAATATGCATGTTCATCACTTGTTCATATACCTTCTCTAGTCAAATTCAAGGCCTAATTTATCAAGAACAACAAACAATGTGGAACCCCAATATCAAAAACATGAAACCCAATAAAGAAGACTGAAAAACTTGATTGGGACAATAAAATTTAAAAAGTAAGGAAAGGTGAGAGAATCAATCAAATAATCAAAAAAAGAAACACGCTTTGTCAACAATGTTCAAAATCATGTCACCAAGCACAGACATAGGAAATCAAAAAGGGACAAAAGACAAGAAATAAGAAAAATCATTAGAACTATAGAAAAATCATTAAGACTATAGAAAATCAAGTTCTAGAAATGGATGGTTCCGATGCTTTGCCATTACAACAATTGAGCATTTATCATTTGGTACTTCTTGGTGTATTCCATTTAGATATGTTCAAAAAATTTCCAGTAATGCTTTGTGGAATGCAATCATGTAAAACACAAACTATTATTATTATTGTTATGAGAAGAGGTCAAAAGTAAATTCAACTAGTTTATGCATAAAAGGACATATGTTTAATATACTTGAATTGAATTATGTTAACTTAATTCATGCAATAATAAAAACTACCCACTCTACACCATTGAAAAAATCTTCAATGTCCCTCAATAAGTTAGTGGAACCATCCAAGCAAGTTAAACAACTCAATAATCAGTCATAAAGACCTACTAGGGTTAGTAGGTGAATTAGTGTTTGGAGTATTGTGAGTGTTTGGAGATCAAAGTGATTGTTGATTCCTTGCCTAGATAGAGCAAATAGAGTGTTCAAATCCATAGATTGGATCAAGAATCTCACTGGTGAAGGTTTTCACAACTTACCAAGAATTAGAGAAGTGTTCCTAGCCCTTAAGCCTGAGAGGGTGTTTGAAGACTTAGAGTGGGTGAGACCAAGTTGAAGAAGTCTCTTAACATCTTTCTATTTTGACATTTTCTTGTTGAGAGATTAGTATTATGTCCCCTGTTAGGTTGGACATAATTATCACATATATAATTAAAACTTACACTGTATGTCCCAAGAACACAACAATTCAATTTAAAATATTCATAAATAGGAAGAAACATTAGTTCCTGTATATCTAGTCATATTACCATTTGTCTTAATGAATGGAAGGTGTAGGTCTTATCCAAGTTTCCTAGAGACCAGTGAATGGACTCCCTCAAATTTTACAAGTCCAAGTCTGTATCATGGAGGCTTACGAAATGTTGACCCCTACCCTCTATTGGGATAAGATCCATTGGTTGGATTTATACAAGCCCCTCCTTGGTAACACTTTAGTCCCTTCCTCTTCAAGTAATAAATAGTAACAAATATGAACATGGACAAATATGATTATGATTCCATTATTATTAATGAATATATATATTACGGATGTAAATATTAGATCATTCAGAGATATGTTATAGAACATTTAGATATATACATTATATATAGATGATTATGATTTCATCCTTTGACATATAATATATATGATAGACTATATAAGGTTGTTTATCCTTTATAAAAAATATATATAATCACAATCTCTTATATATACTTAATATATATAACATAACTTTATCTGATTTTACTGCTATTAATATATATTTCTCATACACACATATCTTGTATATTATGTATATGTATATTCACTTATGAAATATAACATACATATTGTATAATTATGATTGCATATATATATATATATAGTATTATTAATATATCTATTTTCTGATTTCAGTGTTGTAACTGGAATTAATATTATGAATCTATATTAGACCATATATGTATGATTTCCATTGATTTGTATCAATATATATCATATACGTATATGTATTCAATATTCTCTTATTCTATGATAATTCATATCCATCTATCTTAATGTACCATGATTCCTTCATATTTATATATTCTTCTATGTGATTTGTTCTTCCCACAATTAGTGGGTCAATTGCTTGGTTTGACAAGGAATGCAAAATCCACTTGTCCACTTATCTTCTAGGTTCTTATCCTCATGTATTTCCCTTTGATTATCAATAAAATACACTGTTATATGTACACAAGTTGTGTCTCCTAAATACCTATATATGTATATCTATGTATATAGTTGGATATATATTTTTTAGAATATATACACACCTATATATAGATATATGTATCGATATGTATGGGATATCTCTCTTTGATTTTTGATAAACTAATAAGATAATTAGTAACTCTTACCAAAAATATGTAATAAAGCAAAAACTAAATCAAGGACTATTTGGGATAAAGTTCAATTCATCAAGGTAGATCTCGCCATTAGTAAACAATGGAATATAACTCCCATAATGCCCCCAAAATAGCAAAGCAATGATTTCCTAGTAATTATAAGTAATTATGGACTATAATTACACACTTTCATATCAAATAGATGTTTCCTATAATTAGGCCCTTAGATAATTACTCCAATTTCATAGTAATAATGACTCTAAGGCATCGCCTATAAGGTATGGATAATAGTTTAACTAATAGTAATGTGAATACAGGATGTATTCGGTGGAGATTGATCCTAATAATCTCTTATCTTGAAGTCTTTGACTTTTCAGTAAAAATATTTATTTGAAGGGTCATGTTTCATTTCCTATAGTTTTAAATTTGTTTCCATACACTGTTGCTGCACAAGGAATGATGAGGGTGTCCTTCTTGCATGAAATACATATGCAAACAATGCAGATCTAGTCTATGCTTTCACATATTGAGAATTTTAAACTGTAGTTTGATAGAAATTTATCATCTTGGGAGAAAATTTATTCGAGGCACTATGTCAAGCGATTTGGGTACATTATCCATAGTTCCACATTTTGCATATGTGTTTCCAACCTTATCTAATATTACAAAGCTTCCATTTTGGTGAAAGTAGTGTGAATAATAGTAAAATATGGAGGAGTTTAACTGTCTCCTCATCATCTACATTTCCTTGGATGTTTCTAAAGCTATATTAATGAAAATATTGACCATTTTATTCCATGGGATGTCACTCCTAGAAGTTACACTATCAAAAAGTTCATTTTCCATTTATAATAAGTTCATATTTTCCAAGTGCATCTATTGGAGCATTTGCAATTAATATCTAATAGGAATCTCAATATTAATGTGCTTCAATGAAAAATCATTATTCCGTGTGTAGGCATCTATTGAGGCATAATGTCAAACAATTCTCTTGATTTCCCTATTCATGGTTCCACCATCGGCATGCATATCTACCAGAGAATTATCTAACTATAATATTAAATTAAAATTTGTTCCTACCATGTTTTGTTTCTTTACATATCTTTTCATACATTCAATAGGATAGAAATTTCTATAATATCAAATTAAAATCTGTTCCTACCATGTTTTGTTTCTTTACATATCTTTTCACATATGGAGCATTTTAAACTGCAGTTTGACAGAAATTTATAATGCATAAGGATATAAATTTCATTAGCTAGATAACTTTTTGTAATGATCTAAAGATGACCTAGTTTATTGACAAAAATGCCAACTCCAAAAAAGTAGTCCATCATAACATTCTTATTGTCACAAGTGAAAAAATCTTCATTGTGACCATGGAAGATACTCATAAAAGTGTAGTTATCATTAGCGCAAGATATCTTGAATATATCCCACGCTGCCACCATTTTATTTTCAAAGCCAAATCTATTACCAAAAATTGAGCCAAGCCTGCCAGAGATAATGTTTGTATTGATCGTGTGAATCCCCTGCGCAACATTTTCTAAATTGTTGGAAACAACCACATGCTTAACCACCTTCAAGACCCATTCAAACCGACCAATAAGTTCAAAGAGAGTAGAAAATACTAGTTTATAGATCACCCCATCATGTACATGCGAGCCAACAATATTATATTTCAAAAGGTATTGAATAGCATGTTTGATGTCATCATCATGCACATTAAATAATCTGGAGCACTGTTCTTCCAAGGAATCCAAATGACAACATTTAATACCAAATGTTCTATCCATTGAGAAGACCTAAAACAAAGTAACAATAATGAAAATAGTGAATAAGTATGCCAACATAATGATGCATACACATACTAACTAATATATATATATATATATATATATATATA
>MU227991.1:333615-360359 GCA_018584345.1 Thuja plicata | reverse complement strand
AGTGCCAGAGAGGTTTACAGGTCAGGGATATGGTTCATGAAAGCACATTGTAAGATTAGTATGTCAATTTTATGAAGGGAAACAGTTGTGTTATGAGCATGGTATCAATGTAAGGCATGGTTGGAGTGTCATGAGACACTATACAGAGTGAGAAGAATGATTGAGTCCACGCATATAGAATTTTTTTTTATGTTTCATGGCCTTTTATTTGTGTTCTTTAATGATGAACTCTCTAGATGTGAAAGAGATTCCCATTTGGATCTCTAAAAAATATTAAAAGTGTTTTTATATTTATCTCTACAATAACATTTTCTACTTCATATGGTAGAGGAATTTATCATTTAGTTATTGGTTCAACTATTTATATAAACATATGATCCTAATGCTCTACAACAAGAGTCACTTGGTTTTCATTTTCCTTGCTATTGAGTAAGATATTCTTTCTCTTTGTTGTATTTCTTGCTAGAAATATTTATAATAATAAAAAAATCAATGTGGGAGGTATTGCCTTTAAAGTGTTTGACATATCTATTGATTTGGGATGTAAGTGTAGTGTTTTAACTCCATTTCCTTTGGGAGAAATTAAGTAATGTACTCATGAAATAGAATACAAGAAATATTATGAGTGAATCATACCAAAATAAGTAATTGTTTATTTGTTGTTTGCATTAAATGTTCTATAGCAGTTGGTCTCTCAATATATTGCACAATTGTATCTTATTTCCCTTGAATGACCATTTGGTAGGTGGTGAATATGGTGGTCCCAATTGTGAAGCCCTCATTTTTTAGCAGATCTTATATATTATGAATAGGGTCGCATGTTATACCACAAGGTTTGTAATTTTTGACACATATAGATTTCTTTCATCCATCATGGCACCTACGAGCTCTATTTCCTTTTTAATTGAATGTCTCTTGTTATATGTAACCATGTTACCACATGTTTTGCCTCTTTTGTAATCCAATAGAGTTTTCAATATTTATAAAAACTCATACCCATGTGTGCATTAATATGAATTAGAAGTACTCATACCCATGTGTGCTCTAATATGAATTCCAAGAAATCATTTTAGAGATTTACCTTCAACTTAGAATTTTTATAGAGGTTTAGATGATTTATTTTGATGAGGGAAGATTGAATATACTTATCTACATCTTCTACATAGAGGACATAGGATGGAATGAAGGTTTTATTTTATTTTTTTATTAACTTTCTTGCAGCCTCTTGGGCAGAAGTCTTGTGCCTTAGTTTTGGTCGCAGGCTTGCCAGGGTGAAGAAAGAGGAAATGAGTTTCATAGAATGCAGTGGTTGCAGATTTCAAAAATAACTACCATTTTCCTTGGCTTGTGTCTACATCCTCCCTACCTATTTGATGGCATTAAAGAGGGGATCTTTGGCAAATATTTTTTACAGATGCAAAAACCTTTTCCTTGCTTTCCTATGCTATATTAGGGGTTTGTGAGATAGTCCGTGGTGATCAATTAAATAACAAAGTTTGAGCATATTTCAGTGATAGGGTAGATTGGATACGAATTGTCATTCCACAAACAAAGTACATGACCTATTTTATTATAGATTTATTAAAATAAATATGATCTCATAGAATGTCGTGGAATCCATACAAGGCCAGGAAGCTCCTCAATGATATGTTGTCTCATAGCTTTGAATGTGTGGTAGAAATATGTATGAAAAATGTAGATGAATCACAGAGCATACCATGGACATCAATCAAAGAATGTTAAATATTTCTTAGGGTTACCTATGAGCCCTCACCAACCTTCATGCCCTCACTTCTTCTGCCCTTCATGCCCTCCGTGGTCTCTGAATGTGAGCCCTCACTGAACTTCGTGCCCTCACTTCACTCAACCGTAGAAGCAAAAGATTTGGTCTATCAGAGTCGTAGCTTAAAGGGCCATGCCTGAAAACATGAATAATAGTCCATCTTACTAGGATTGATGAAGAAACAATAAACAATAACCCTATGGAATACAAAAATACTGGTATTCTAATCTTTCATCAAAGACTAGCTATCCTTCGTGCCCTCTGTGGTCTCTAACTACTGCGCATAAGGAAACATAATGAATAGATATCTTTTTTTAAGTAATGCCCGTGTTCATCAGAATTCTGACTAAAATGAGTGTTCATCGGAATTTCAACCAACATAGGCATAAATTTTTAAATAAATCAAATTTTTCCTTCTATCAACCGACCAAGCAAAACTATTTTAATGCTTGTTCGGGAATGTTGGTCAATTTTTGGGGTCAAATGCACTAGTGTTTTGGCACATGGTCAAGCAGGGGATCATTGTTTGAAAGAATAGAGGTATTGAAGCCACACAAGATAGACCTCCCAGAGATAGTTCATCAAGTGGGGGAAATGATTGAGCAAATTGGTACTTCATTGTCATTCTTCAAAGGCAAGGCCAATCAGATTCAACCAAGGGTCAGTATGTTTGGCCTTGATTTTAAAAGGTTTATTCCTCCAATCAAAGGAGAATATGATCAGATAAAATCTTTTGAGGAATGGAGGAAATAATTTGACATTCTACTGCCTAAGAAAGAGGTATTCCTAACAAATGACAGTGTCCTAGACGTGGACAGGTTCAATAAAGCCTTAGATGAAGCCTTCAAAATAGAGACAGACTTTGTAAAGTTTGTAACAGATGTCAAGGCTATCACAGATTCTAGGTGGGAGAGGTAGGTAAAACAGTTACAAATCCTTCAAGGTTTTAATTGGCCTTTAGAGGATGAAGTTAAACTTTGGGACACTATCACCAAACCAAAGAAAAAGAAGCCAACAACTATTGACTTGGATGTGATAGATGAAGAGTAAAGTGACACCTGGCACCTGATCAATGAGCACAGGAAGGGTAATCATGATCAAGAATAGTGTAAGTTAGCCTGTATTGGCAGTCACTAGGTCTCAAAACAACCTCAAGAGGTTACCTAGAATATCTGCGGACAAAGGTGCTAACTGCCAATGATTTGGAATCATTTCAAATCAACTACTCAAGTGTTTGCTTCCACCGACTGAAAGTGTAACTGCATTTTGTCTTTTAGTAATTTTAGGTTTTGCCTAGCCATATGAAGCTTGTTGCATCCTTTATCTTTAAGGATTCCAAGATGGCTAGTGCTAACTATATGTAAAAAGTTGTAGCATATTGTAAAGGATGGTGAATTCACAACTGCAAGGTAGATTTCTGAATTTTGTCTATTTTCAAGAATTTTTGTCTTTCTGATTGTACTGAAGTAGAAATATTTTGACAAAATACAAATGGAAGTTCATGTTTCACATCAATGATGTCTTCTTGTATTTGTATTTATGTTCTTGTATGTTTAATCTGTAAGGCATTTTAAATATACTGGATACAAGGTAACTAACTGTGAGGTTATTTGTGAGTTTCTTTCAAGGAGGGAGTAAATCTTATAAATAGTTTCAGAGGAATAAATATTAGTGTAGGAATTTGATACATGGGTGTGGGAATGAGAAGGTGGTTTGTAAGGCACTTCATCTGAGTTTCATATGTGTTTCAATTAAGTAATTTATGTGAATGTATATCTCAATTGACTCTTTGCCCTGAATTAGGCACTGGTCTAGATTTTGATTAGTCGTTATCATCATCAATCTTAAATCTAAACAATTATTCATATTTCTGTTATTAAGAACATAGATGTTTATCAATTGTATTGAAGAATACAGTTCATTTTGTTGATTCCTTGGAGAGGGAATCATTAGGTTAGCCTGCCTGAGTCTAGAACTCAAAATGAAGAAGGATGATAATCCTTATTTCACTGGTATTTTCCCTTGTCAAGTTTATGGTCTGGCTTGTTAAGCTCTGCATAAGATCAGTTCTACTTATTTTTAGAATATGTTATCAGTTGTTGCAGTAAGAGACAAGAGCAAATCAGTGTAATCCTTTATCCAATGATAATTTTAATGAAAAATAGTAAATTGTAGAAGGTACACCCACCTGACTCTATGGAGCTCAAAGAAGGAGGATAAATCCTCATCAATTAGACTTTTACTTGTATGAATCAAAATTTAGGAATCTAAGAGTCAAGCATAATTGTTATATTGAGATTCTACAAGAAAAGCACTAACATGGTTAACCGTAGAAGTAATGAGGACCCAAAAACATCCTAAAAGATCTTTATCAAATGATATAATTAACCCATAAGCATCACAACTCCTTCCAAAGTCAGGCCCAAAAGTAACGTGTGAAAATGCATTAAAAATAGGTAATTGGTTAGTCCAAAAACATTATGCAATGCATGAACCACAATTCAAAGCTCGACACAATATGGAAAAAGAATCATAAGTATTTAATAACTTCCCCTAACCTGTATTTGGACCCAACCAACTGAAAGAAGTCATCACAAATAGTTTAGAAAGCTAAAAGCTAGTATAGACAACAAAATAGTGTATGTGACAATAAATCTATACTTACGAAGCAAACCAATAAGAGATATCTAAACTAAAATATCACAAAAACTATTTGACAAAGTCCACAAAAATACGTACCCTAAAATTACTCTACAGAGTAATGCAAGTCATTCTCCAAGTTTGTTTAAACCATCTTGATAACCAACCTTACTATCAGCTAGCAGATCATATATTTGTCAAATAATCAGTTTGGGAGCCTGTACACATGACAATGTAATATTTATAGTAGCTAGTCATTAATTATAGAGCCACATGTATCAATCATCTCTAGACATTCTTAAAAAATACCTTCAAATACTCTTTCCTACATATTTTAGTCTTCCAGATAAGTCACAAGCTTCCTTAATAATTATTAAAACATTCTTCATCATTCAATGTCATATCCCAATAGCTTCCTTAATCTTATTTCCAAATATTCATCAATCAAAACCTCAACAAATGACTATAATTTTCAAACTAACATTAATACCACACTAGAGGTGGTTGACATCAATGAAAAGACAAATCACAGTGCTAGCAATGTCCCCATTTTTTATTGATGGAAACACCAACAAATTTTGAAACAACATATCTTTATGAATTTCCTTTTATCTCTTTAAGATCAAGGACAAAGAGAAGAAACAATCTTTCCCTTTGATTCTTCAAATAAGAGCCATGATTTCTCCCCCTGTATGAGGGAAACTTTAGTATAATCCAATCTACACTATGCCTCCTGAGAGTAGCCAGAACATCAATCAAGGAGATAAGTGATGGACAATTGTTCTCCCCCTGAAAATATGCATACCCCTTATGAATTTAGTTTGAAAAGGGAGGGGAGATAACCTCTAATTTCTATCTAAGATAATTAATAGTATCCTTATCCAAATCCTTAGTAAAAATATTTATAATTTGCTCCTTGGTAGGCACATATCCCAATTTTACTTCCTTCTCAACAACTTTCTCCCTTAACAAGTGATGCTGAACAAAGATGTATTTTGTTCTATAATTCATCACTAGATTCTTGAAAATATTAATGACACTTGGGTTGTCACATATTGTTGGAATTACATCATTGAAGAACACCTCTACATCCTTAAGAGTCTACTTCATCTAGATTATTTGTTTACAACAAGATGTTGTAATATATTTAGCCTCTGCAGTAGATAGAGAGACTAAATCTTGTTTTCTACTTACCCAAAATACCAACCTATCTCCTCAAAAGAATTCTCCACCACTAGTAATTATTTTATCATCTACATATCCTGCACATTGAACATTTGTAAAATCTTTTAGTGTGAAATCACAATCTTTTCTATACGATAGCCAAAAATCTAGAGTGCTTTTTAAGTATCTAAATATCCTTTTTACTAATACATTGCCTTGGAATTACTTTATATATGGTAGCTAGGAAGACATTATGCATAATATATAGTCTCAAAGTAGTTAGGTATAGAAATAAACCAATCAAAGATCTATACAATTTATGATCTACTTCTGAAGACTCGTCATCCTTGCTTAACTTACAACCAATATCCTTTGGTGTTGCTACCAGTTTTGATTCTTCCATTCCAAATTTATTTAGTAGCTCTTTGATATACTTGGTCTAAGGGATAAAAATACCATATTTCTTCTATATAAATTTGTTGCATTGTTGTTGCATTGAGTACTTATCCAATCTAGTGTACCAAGTTCGAGGAGCTTGTTTGAGACCATACAATTCTTTCTTAAGTTTGCAAAGCATGCCTAGATCCTCTAAGAGTTCAAAAATATATATTCTGCAATGTCTACTTATTCCTCAAGTACTCCATTCAATAATGCAAACTTAACATCCATATGTTAAACCTTAAAGTTTTTGTATGCAACAAAAGAAAAAAACATCCTAATAGCGTCAATTTTATGCACCAGAACAAAGGTTTATTTAATATCTATTCCTTCAAATTGAGTATAACCTTTGCATACCACTCTTGTTTTGTTCTTGGTAACTTGTTCATCTTCATTTAGCTTGTTTATAAATACCCACCTTGTTACAATTACATTTTTGCCAACCAGTCGAGGTATCGGTTCCCATGTTTGGTTTTTATGTGTTAGATCCAATTATTCTTCCATAACTTTTATCCAACTTTCATCTTTACTGAATTCAACATAATTTTTTGGTTCTATTTCCAAAAGAAAATAATAGTTTGATTGTTCAACTAATTTGGCCAATTTTATTCTTGTATGAATGCCTTTATCCTTGTCTGTAATTATCTACTCTTCTGAATGGTCTCTCTAAACACACCTAGCAAGTGTCTTTAGAGTTTTCTCTAATTCTTTCTCTTCATTTTCTAAATTTTTATTATTATTTTCTAAAGCATTTCTTTCTTCTGTTAGTGTAATAGGGACTTGTTCTAATTAAAATTTTGGCTCAAAATTATTATGATTACATGTTTTATTGACCTTGACATTTGTACTTTCTACCACTTTCTTTGATCTAAACTTATAGCACCGGTAAGCCTTTCTTGTTGTAGTATATACCAGGAAAATACCTTCCTCCAAGCTTGCATCACTTTTTCCTAGAATACCTTCATCTCTTTTTATGTAGCATTTGCTCCCAAATTTTTTGAAATATTTGATAGTGGGTGTCTTTCTGACCCATAACTAAGGCATCTTTGTATAGTCTACTCTGATTTGCACTTTGTTGAGTAGATAAATTGCAATGTCTACTGCATCTATCTATTAGATATTTGACAAATTGGCATCTTTCAACTTTATCCTAGAATGCCTTCATCTCCATTGATGTAGAATTTGCTCCCAAAAATTCTAAAATATTGGATAGTGGGTGTCTTTCTGACCCATAACTAAGGGGTCTTTGTATGGTCTACTCTAATTTGCACTTTGTTGAGCAGATAAACTACAGTATGTATTGCATCTCTCTAGTAGATATTTGACAGATTGGCATCTTTCAACTTTATCCTTCCTATCTCAACAACAATCTTATTTTTTCTTTTCGAAACTCTATTTTTTCAAGGAGTACTTGGTGCAGATAATTTCCTTCTAATCACATATCTCTCATGGAAGCTATTAAATTTATATGATATGAATTATCCTCCCCTATCAAACCTCAAACACTTAATCCTAGCATCCATTTGATTTTCAATCAGTATTTTAAAATTTGTAAATGTATCTAGAGCCTTATATTTCTCTTTCAAAAAGGTTACCCATGTGATTCTAGTGTAATCATCAATAAGTAACATGAATTAGCTTTCACCATTGAGCGTTCTTGTTCTAGTTGGTCTACACAAACCAGTATTTATCAACTCCAATGGTCTTGTGGTTGAATAATCCTTGTTATTGAATATTTTTTGGGTTTTATTTCCAATCTAACATTGTCTACACATAGTATTAGTAGGTCTCGTAACTCTTGGAAAGTCTCTTACAATATTAGAAGAACTGATTTTCACTAAATTGCCAAAGTAAATATGTCCCATTCTTTTATCCCATAGCCAACATTCATTCTTTAATGTCAAAGAGAAATTGCCTCCATTGTTCTTTTTGAGATAGTAAATGTTGTCATTTCTAATTCCTTTTGCAATAAGTTTCCCGGACCCAAATATGATTTTTACGTAGTTGACTGTCACTTAAGAGATTTTTCCTTAATCCTTTTACATAATAAATATTAGTAGCTTTGTGCTTATTATCTATTAATATAGTTCCCTTACCATAAATAAGTGTTAAAACTTTGTTAGCAAAGGAAAGTGATCCTCCATCATAGTTTTTTAGGTGAACAAATACTTTTTTTTTGGTCTCTGGTCATGTGATTTGAGAAGCCAAAGTCGGTAATCCAATATCTGAATTTTTCTATTTTATATAGAGTAATATTCTATTATTCAGAGATGACAATATCTTTATTCTTGATGGCCAAGAATAGTACCTCATCATTTGAATCATTTCCTTCTTCATCCTCAAGTGAATTAGATTTGATTGTATAATAATTCTTATCTCTATCATCCTATCTACCGTGTTTTCTAGATTTTCTATAAATTTTCTTCTTTTCATCAACATCGGGCTTCTTTCTATCTTCTCTAAAAGGAAATTTAGCAGCATAGTACCCAACTCTTTCACAATTAAAATATTTAAAGGGAAAATTACCTTTCTATTTTTTAGATCCTTTCTTTAGTTTTCTAACAAAATTTGCCTCTTCATCCAAATCATAGTCTTCTTTTTCAGTTTTGAGTAGCTCTAAAGGTAGAATCTTTATTTTCACATGGGTTCTCCTCAAGTTCTGATAACTCGAATGCAGTGAAAACACCATATAGCTCCTCCAAAGTATATTTATCCATATCTTGACTCTATTATACAACAATCATAAGGGTTTTATATGTTTTTTCCCTTGTCCTCTTTACCTTCAGTACTACCTCATTATCCTCAAGTGCCTCTAATGGAATTGACAACTTCATTTACTTGATGCATATAGGCTTCAATGTTTTCATCTTTGGACATCTTCAAGGCTTCAAATTTGCGATTAAGATTCAACAACTTGATCTACTTGATCTTCGTATATTCTTCATAAATACTAGCAATCTTCTCCCATATATCAAATGTGGATTTGCAACCCATGACTTTTAGCAATTATCAATTGCCCAAACTATTGATAATTGCATTTCTTGCCTTTGCATTATTTTATGTATTTTAATTTCCTTCAGAGTATTAATGGTACCTATTGCTACAAGACCATATTGCTTTCTAATTGCATATAGAATACCATATGGTAAAGATTCCAAATGAGACTCCATCCTCACCTTCCAAAAGGCATAGTTTGTTCCATCAAACATAGGTACCTTGGTACTATGTTTACTTGCCAATCTGGATCTACCTCAAGTGGTTAAACTTCACTTAGAGGAACCTTGCTCTAATTTTAATTGTTGAAGACAACTAGGTGCTGAGAGGGAGTGAATCAACACAATTAATATTTTTAGTAACTCTATCTCACATCATAAATAATTAACTCAACACTTATTAGAAGATAAATAAATGATTCCATAGACACATGAACACTAGATTTATGTAGAAAACTCAAGATGGGAAAAACCATAGTGAGAAATATACTTAGTATATCCAAATATTTGATTTCAATGTTTTAGGCTAGAGGCAAAGGAACTCACTTCCCTACTAATTTAGACACATTTCCAAGGATTATACTATTCCTCCATGAACAAAAATTTAAACTCATTAATTCAACAAGGATAAAGTTGAATTTCTTGATTAACTGTAACGACCTTCCAGTCTGATTTTTCAATCAACTTCTTGGTTTTTCCTTGTATGCAAAGACTTTCCTTCACACTTGAACCATACAAAATTTGAATTCCTTCTCACTCACTCTCTCATCATTTTTAATTATTTCCATCAAATTATATAGTGATTTGTCCATTTAAAACATCAACAAGGTTGGCCATAATAAAATAGACATTATGAATACAAGGCCAACCATCTTTAATAGAAATACTCAATGTGGTCCACTTAAAAAGTAAAGAGGACCCAAATACATCCTAAAATATCTTTATCAAGTGATATAATTAACCCATAAGCATTGCAACTCCTGTTGGAAATAATAGGTACTGAGGGGGGGGGGTGAATCAAGACTAATTAAACTTTCAGACTTTTACATATACCCTTAAGCAGTAACAAAAGAAACTTCCAAACTATGAAGAATATAATAGTAAGTGTAAAGTGGCCTGTTAATGGGCTTTTAAAGGTTAATCCTAAGAAAAAAAGAAAGAAGGTATCTTGGAAACCACCAGAGGAAGGATGGGTGAAAATTAACTTTGATGGAGCTGCTCGAGGAAACCCGGGGGGTCTCTGGCTGCGGTTGTATAGAAAGATATCATCAGGGAAACACTCTTGCTTTTGTGGCCGAATGATTGAAGGATGGTACAAATAATGTGGCCGAATGTGTAGTGGCTAAAGAGGCTTTATTCTTAGGAGCCAAATTGGGAATTTGCAGAGTGCACCTTGAAGGGGACTCAGAGATAATTATCAATGGATATCAAGAGGAAAGCTAGTAGCGTGGCATCTTGACAAACACATCAAGAAAATTAGGTGCCTATTATAGGAGTTTGAGGACTTTAAGGTTTCCCATGTTTACCGAGAAGCTAATAAGGTGGCCAAAAAGCTGGCCAATATGGGGGAGAATGTAGCCTTGGGGACTCAATTTGAAATACACAAAGACCATAGAAGTCTTGAATTGGAATAAAAGAGGAATATAAAACTAAAAGCCCAATTAAAGCATCTTAATAGAGATATGAAGGAGTATTAATCAACCATTAATCCTGATGGCATTCAAGAAAGATCATGTCATCGCATGTGATAGTTTTTGAAATTATTAATTGGCACCCTACGAAGCAAATCCTTCCAGATTGTTCGAAGGATGTGATTTTAAGCAGGAAAAGCAAAGCAATTCACAAGGTTTTTAGTGCAGAGGAGGAGATGGGGGCAAACTTTGTGCTCGAATCAGACTCTCAGACATAATCATATGAGGGGAAGATCATGGTGAGGCATCTCAGGAAATTTTTTATGTTTGATGCTTTGGAGTTCATGGATGGCATTCATCAAAGGTTTGGTATGGAGTATCTGGACTCCTACTAGAGGCGACGCTCCAATCTGGATGTGGCCTCACTCTTTGTGGCACTGGCATTGATAGTAGACAAGACCAATGAGGAAGTCACCAGGGTAGTTGCAACATGTGTCAATCCACAATGGTTGCAGGGGCTGGAGGAAATTGTGGACAGAGTGGTTCTGGGGAAAGGACTGGAAATAGGGAAAGAACCATGGAGGCTTATCGAGGGAGGGGATACTTTGGTTCAACCCCTGGTCATCTGGTCTTCATCGAACCCACAAGGGGTGCATGTACCGCAAGCTGAGAAATGGTGGAAGAGGGTTGTGGCATTTCTGCAAGAGAAGATTTGGGTGCAGAGTGAGGGAAGGAGGGGTTTCATGAAATTGATGCCGCGCAAAAGTGTGACATCTCCAGGACAGCTGCTGCAACACTAGATTGAAAGGAGGGCACAGAAAGAGGTGGGCACAAGTGAAATGGATAGTATGATTTTCCATGGAGCCAGCCTTACTAGCATACCAAGATCAGTTCAGGAAGACCGAACCATTCCCAATTTCTTGAGGGAGGAGGTGACATAGTGGTTCAAAGATTAAGAAAAGAGGGTTGGCAGAGCTGGAAGGTGCCATGACTTGGGCAGTTTAAATGTTTTTTGTGATCTTTAGTGTGCTGGATGCTTTTTGTTTTTTTGGTAGGGTGTTAATGCCCTTTTAAATGTAAAATGACTATATATATGTTTGTGGGGTAGGGATGAAATATATTTGTAATGTGTTGGCCAACCGTTACAATTGGCATTATGATGTAATTCCTCTTTTTATTATCAATATACAAAAATTGTTACCGATCAATAAAAAATAGTAAGTGTAAAGTAAAAGTGCAATGAATGAAATGACACTACACCCAAACACATAACACTCAGATTTTTATCATGGAAACCCTTGGTTAGAGGGAAAAACCATGGTGGGGATGACACCCACAATCTTCTCACTATAGTAGAAAATAGTGATTTGTTAGGAGTTTACAATATGTCATATTCTAGGTGACTCAACCTAGTAGGAGTGATTGATACCTTGTTATAAGTATCTAAAGTCCTATTACAGACTACCTTGTTAAGGGATTTAATCCCACTATTACAGTGTTCACCCTGTTAAGGGATTTACAATAAAGTTTTGTAAGAGACTACTCGGTTAAGGGATTTAACTTGTTGAAACTATTAGGAATAAAACGATAAAATTGACCTGTGAAATGCAATCTTGAATGATAATCATATCCTTTGATGCTATGTTCTTGTTCTTAACCTGATCTTGAATCTTCTCTGAAATTGTTTATGTAATCGATGTCCAAGATCTTACTTTACAACAACACTTCAATTGTTCTTCACTAGCTTCATCACTTACTCACAATAGAAATAGCTATCATTTTATATCCTTTCACCTTCAATTGTAAAACTAATCAGGGTTTATGTTTTCCTCCAAAATATCTTTATCAATCATAACTAACTCATCAAAACATCAAATCCTTATCGCATCGTCCATAATAAACTTCAAGTTGTTATCTCTAATGTAAGATATTCCTTCAATATTATTGGTCAGAATATGCCTTGGATTCATAATCAAATCTGTACACAACTACTGAGAAATTGACTTATTCAACTCTTGGAATAGTATGCTACATTTTTAATTTTGTCTAGATTCATTGAATCTTGCACCGTCATAACCGATTTAGTTGATTGAACAAAATTGTTCAATAACCTTTGGTTTTACTTGTTCACTGAACTGATCGGTTGGTGGTATCTTCATTCATGCCTTTACCCATGTGACCTAAGAGGCGCAGTCACAAAAAATAGTATACATGTTATCTTTGTACCTTCCAATGTACCGATAGTATACTTGTCTTCTTTTACTGATTTGTCCTTCATTTGTTCTCATGTTTACCTGTTCGACTTGACTTCTCATTACCTATTGGTTATACTATATACCGGTTGGTATTGTAATCACCCAAAAAAGGTCTAGTAGACTATGAGCCCCTTTCTAAACATCAAAATTTAAATCCTAGACTATATGTTGTGCTTAATCAATTTTGTATATTTATTTAATCTCTTATTTTCTTGATCAAATCACTACTTAATCATTTATTTGATTATATCCTAAAGTTTGACCACTTTATCCAAAGATTTATTTAATTAAGAGAAAATGCTCCCTTTTAATTAAATGTAAAACCTTTTAATTAAATAATAGATCCACCTTATCCTATGTGTGCACATGAAAAAGGAATTTTCTAATTTAAAATAAAAGGAAAAGACTTTTTGTCTACACATTGAATGCACACTTTCCAAGACAAGTGGAATATTTGTTTGCCTCTTAATCCTAGCCACTCATTTCTTTTGCCTCTTAATCTCCTTCACTCCCACCAAAACCCTACCTAACCTTTAAGCTCAGCCACTCATTTTCCACCTCTTAATCCCAGCCCTTCATTTTCATAGCAATTCTATAAAAGGAGGCTCTCTCCTCACTCTTGAAAAAAGGATAATAGATTACTCACTCATGTTATGCTATCACTTTGTTTACTTGCATTCTTACAAAATTCTTGAGAACTCTTGCATTCTAGATTATTATTTCCTTATTATATTTAGCTTAAATCACATAGCTTAACTAGGAGGTATTGTAATCTTTCTATATTAGCTTTGCTTTCCTTATTCTTGCATTTGCATCATAGCTTAGTTCTTGCATTTTATCTTAGATTATCTTTCATTTGTATTATCATTTGAATCTTCCATTCTATGGTGCACCTTGCAAGGGTCTTTTCTTAAGGTTCATTTGAGAGCCACCATTCACACTATCTTAGCTTCTTAAATGTAATATATAGGAAGCTATAAGTCACTCCTTGAGAGTTCCTTCTTCATGGATTCTCTTAAGTTTAATGATTTATATAAGTGTGTCATTTTGGTCACACATTTTTGGAGCCCACCGTGGGGTTAGTGCCCCTTATTTTCTTTCATTTTATTCACATTTTCAGATTGCCTAATCTTTACATAGCTGTTTTATTGAAGTTTTTCAAGACTAACCCTTGTGTAGGTTGAGTTGAAGACAAAATCCTAGGGTTTTTTAAAATACTTGATCATATCTCACAAACGGAATGAAGTTTGGGTCTACAATTTTTACTGCGGGTTAAGAATGGTTCAAAGGTGTCTCAGTCCAAAATCAGATTTTTCAGATCATTTTTTTGCGAGTTATAATTTTTTTAATGATTTTTCATGAAAATTCATTTCTGGTCACAAATTAGCATATTTTTCAGAAAAAATTTACATTATTGGAAATCTCTGCAAATTCTATAGGGGGTATGTCCTTTGTGTTTTTGGTTTTGATGAAAAATACTGGCTTTAAAATCTGATCTTTAAAAACTGGTTTGTTTTGATAAATAGGGTCTCTAGGGCACAAATTAAGGTATTTTTCTAAAATTATTATATTTTTGGAAAGCTCTCAAATTTTTAGTATGGGTCTCTTCTTTTCATTTCTATTTTTGGGGCCGAAATTATAACAAAAAAATTAGATCTTGTTGACAAGGTCAAAGGCAAAAAAAATGTGATGAGCTTGCACTTTATTTCCAACTTAATTTCATTGAATCTTGCATTCTAGGGTTGTTGATTAGGTTTTATTTCAGGATTTTGATCTTTTTGTTTGTCTTCTAACAGTGGCTTTGTAGAAGTTTTGGCCAAGACAAAAGCATTAAGACTACTAATCCATTTGCTTTGCAGGACATTGTTGAAGACTTGAAAAATATAAAACTACTCACATCATTTATTTTTTAGGTAGCCTTGGAGATACAAATAAATATTTTATCTTTGGTTATTCATTTGTTTTAGGCACCTAGCTTAATTAGGAAGGTTCATTTCTTTTGGTTAGGTGAGTAGTAGGAGATTATGCTCTTATGTCTTTAAAGATAAACAAAATCTAGACCTACTTGATTCATCACTTAGAAATGAATCTTGGGTAAATGAACATTTTCTTGATGCTTTTGGGAGACACTATGGATTAGGAGAGTATGCTCTTTTCCTTATGGAAAATCATAAATCTTGACCTCCACTATCTATCCATTTACTTTTCTTGCATTTACCTTTAGAGGGCCTACCAAGAGAGAAATCTTTTGGGAACAACCCAAGTGGGGAACAAGCTAACCCGGGTACTCTACCCCACTATAACCAAAATCTTGCTTCAATCCAAAGAGAGGGAATACTTTTCTATATCTACTTTTAATTTCTCTTCATGTTTAGGGCCTAGTTTCCTCAATCTTGCTAAGCAAGACTCTACAGGCGCTTGTAGGACCATTTTTGGTCTCAATCTTGTTTACAAGACTACAAGGGGAGTACATTCAACTTGTATAGGGCCAAGAGGTCCCAATATTTCTTGAGAGACTATAAATTTTGAGTACTTTTAGGGCTACATGCCTCAATTTTTCTTGAAAAACTACAAGGGATAGTCATGAACGGATGTCCTTACTAGACGTTGTTAGATAGAAGCTACCCAAATCACCTTTGAAAGTATCATAATCTTTGTGCAAGGATCGATCCAAGTGGATTAACGAGATCACCTAAAGATTTATAGCTCACCATATGTATTCCCAAGGGTGTTCTAAATCATGAGTGTGACATGAGGGAGCCTATGTGATTCGAGCATTGAGCCTCTTTTCAAAACTTGCAACGTGCATAGTCTTGGAAAAAGCCAACATCACTTTGGTGTGAGGTGAAGGAATATCAAGCGTGGGAAAATATTTTGATACTAAACCAAATTGTCCTTAGATAGCTTATGTTTGATTTGTCTTCGATCATGTTAAGACCCGCGGAAATCATTTGAACATACACATGTCGATACTATTTATAGGGTTTTCCATTGAGACCTCACAAATGCTTGTATCACACAAGGTTGTTTTGTCCCTTGCTTGATTGTTTGAAGACTACTCTGTGTGTCACATATGCTTTGAAAACTTGATTTCAAAATTCAAATTGGTTGTAACAACTGAAATTTCTTTCTATCACAAATTGCTAATTGGTTGAAACAAGGTTTTTGAGTCCAAAATTGGCCTTTTATGTTTGTTGTCTCAATCTCGCTTGCAGTAGTGAGAAATATTGCATGACTGTCACCTGGTTTATTGAGGTCTATAGTATAGATTTTAATCTGAGTGGTTTTGGCCTTTAATTTTCTCTTAGCTAGTTAAATAATTTTATACTTGACTATTTATAGTCTCTTGGTCTGAAACTAGTAGGCTAGGGACTGTCTTTAGCTAAAAAATACCACCTAGATACCTTGGTTACATTCTTGATTAGTAAATTTGTTCACTTGTCTATCTCTTTTGGCTATCTTTATCCTTATCTTGACATTATCTCTTGACTTAAGTCACATGGATCTTACCCGTAGCTTGGGAACTTTGTGGTAAGTCATCTTGATCTTATGTTACTTTCTTTTACATTTTACAAGTGAACACTTTGCTCTTCTAGGGTGGACATAAAGTTGTCTTGTGTCATCTTAATTAGCTCTTTACATTCTCATTCATGCCAGTAACAACTAGATATGAGATTGACCAAGAAAATCAACCTCTAATTAGCTTTGACGAATTACCTTTTCCTATTAGGCATCAACATCATTAAGAACAAGAACCTCAAGTTACCTTTGACAAAGAGGGGGAAAGTACCGAAGTTTGGTTTGATCCTTTTGGAAGAACTTTTGATAGCACCTATGAGACACCTCTTGCCTCATCAAGATCTAAAAATATTTTATCTCTCACCATGTCCATAGAGGAGCATAACAAGTGATTGAATGATCTCTTTGAACACAATCAAAGGTTAAGACAAATACAACTAGAAAGAAAGGATTACATGGAGGAACAAGAAACTCATTTGGATAAACAATTCAATACCAATTTCCTTGGAGATCATGGGAATAATACACCTCTGAGAGCCCCCCCAAGGTCACAACACAATGGATTTGATTCACCTCCAAGATCTTCACATTCTAGGTCTAACTCTCAACATGGAAATAATGCAGAGCATGAGATTACTGAAGAAGAGCTCCTAAACTTTCAATAAGATGACCATTATCAAAGACTGATGTTAAAAGCATTGGAACAAAATGGTGATCAATATTTAATGCACTTGGCTTCTAAAGGTCTGAAACTCCCTCGTGACTTTGATGTTGATGGATTGATTCGAAGAAGAGAACCCTGACCTTTGGAAGTTGCCATCAAGGAAATACAAAATTTGAAAAATGAAATGTCAAACTTAAAAAGGGAAAAGGAGAAGCCTAAGTCATCATTTTCTATGGAATCCATAAGCTCTCTACCTTTTGACAATAGTCTATACATGATGCCTTTTCCAAGAGATATTGAGATTCCTAAGTATGACAAATATGATGGAAATGAGGATCCACATGACCATGTCCAATAATTCTATGGTTTGAGTATGGACTTTATGCACGATGACGCTTATCTTCTAAGAATCTTTCCTAGGAGTCTAAATGGCCAATTTATGGAGAGGTTCACAAAAATCACTCCTCCACTCAATTCTTTTGATGAGTTGGTGCAAAGGTTTATTCAATAATACTCTTATAATATTCAGCACCCTGTGACAATGCTTGACCTATGCAACATTAAACAAAAACAAGGTGAACCTTTTGTTACATTCTTGCAAAGATGGAGAAAGTTACACTCCAGGTACCCACGACAACTTCCAGAAAATGAAAAGATTGATATCTTTGTTAAGAATCTCATACCTGAGTTGTATTATGATCTTAGAAAGCAAGTCTTCTTGACCTTTAATGATATGATTGAAAATGATTTCTAAATAGAGGATGTTTTGGTCAAAAAGGGTGAGATCACATTGAGAAAGGATAAGTCAACAAATGGAAATGGTTATAACAAAGACAAGAATAAGCGTTGGACAAAGAAAAGCATGTGGTCAATGATGTTGTTGTTGATGAGTCTCATCCTAAAGAGCATATTTTCATCTTGGCTAGTGCTATCCTAACAACCAAACAACGAGAAGCAACAAGATCCAATGATTCTAATAAGGTTAAATCACCATGGGAACCTAAGCCTAAATGTGATTTTACTCCCTTGGGATATTCATATGATGTGATACTTAAGACTTTACTTTCCAACAAGATTATAACACTACCTAAATATGCTAAAATGTATGAACGATAGGTGAAACCAAAGTTGTGGAATGACAATCATTATTGTGAGTATCATAAGAGCAAAGGACACAAGATTGACAATTGCATAAAGCTGAAACATGTCATTCAAGATCTTATTGAGGATGGGAAAGTTGGAGTGGATGGTCTTATTGAGAATTTTGATCATAAGGCCTTTAAATAACCATTCCCTAAGTATGACAAAGGAGAAACATCAAAGAAGGATGAGGGAGCTAAGATCAATTATACTTATGTGAATAATAACAATGTTATCAATATGCTTGAACCTATAATTTAAAATATTAGCATGGTGAGACCTAATGGATCCAACTATGATTCAGATATTGATGAGGCACCTAAGGTTATCTTGAGAGGTATTGGTTCTTCCACACAATCCCAATCTTACAATGAGTGTAACCACATGATCATGCTTAGAGGTGTCCACTCTTCTTCACATAGGAGAAAGTATAAATGTTGTCGCTGGGAGTCAACCCAAGGTTATGCTCTGAGGTCCTAATTCCTCCAAGCAAGATAATCCTAATAAAGTGACATCCTATTCCAAGAAAGCCTCTACTTACAATAAGTCAAACTACAATCTAGCAGATCAACTTCAGCATACTCTAGCCAAGATTTCAATCTTTGAGTTGCTGGAATTATCACCTATACACAAGGATATCTTAGATAAAGCTTTACAAATAGTAAATATCCTAGAAGACATTGATAATGATCAATTTTAGACCATGGTTAATCACATTGTTGCTCCACATTATCTTTCATTTTCTGAAGAAGATGACAAGTCTTTAAGTCATCCCCATAACCTTTCATTACATATTGAAATCCAAATCTACCGAACCCAAGTCAAACACGTGCTGATAGATATGGTTGTTGAGTTAAATATTTGTTCTTTTAGTGTGATTAAGCAGTTGGGGTTGTCATAGTTCATAATTGATTCAAGAAATAAGATTACTATTAGAGCCTATGCCAAAGTTGAAAGGTCTTCCAAAGGATTGATTATATTACCTATTCGGGTTGATCCAATAGAAAAAGATGTGGTCTTTCAATTTCTTTATATTTCCCTTGTGTACAACGTATTTTTAGGGAGACCATGGATCCATGATATGCAAGTGGTTCCCTCTACCTACCATCAGTATAAATTTTCCTTTCAACTGTACCGAGATTTCCATTCCAAGGGTTAATTCTATCTCTATCAATACACTTCCTGTTGAATCCTTAGTACCACACAATATAAATGTTGATGAAACTAAGACTACTCTTGTTGATTGTGAGAAGAACTTAAAAATTCTAAGTATTGGAATGGGGGAATATCGACTAGATTCCTTACTACACTCCCAATCTCCCCTCGTTCTTATGGAAAACCTTCAGAGGATAAGAAGCCTTCATCTTCTGCTGTGACATGTTATGGGACCTTTGTCCAATCCTTAGTACCCCTAGAAGATGAAAAAGAAGAACAAGTTATTAGAGAATGGATCTATACAGAAAAGGAAGCTAAGGAAGTTGTGCTTACTGCAGTAGTCTCTCCCAAAAGATATGAAAAGGGCTATGAATTCCTAGCTAGGATGGGTTACCTAGGTCATGGTCCTTTGAACAATAAGAAACATGCTCTTGCTAAACCTATGAGTCACACCAATGGAATTAAATCTAAGGATAAGACTGGATTGGGATTCTCTAATGAGCAACTTGTTTTTGACCCATCTCCTGATATTTCTATAGAATCTGAAGAAGAGATTGTGCCTACTCGCACTTTTAGCCAAGATAGGGAAAACTTTATTCCCTCTATTGCCATCCTTTGGAATGAAGAAGGACCTTCACTAGAATATGATGATGAAGCTTCTACATCGCACCAAAATGATGAGTCATATGTTGAAGATCCTAATAGAGAACGTATTCGCAAGAAAATGGCATGGTTGTTACAAAGAGGACATAGTATTGACTCATGGGACTATGAATGAGATTCTCTCTCATTTGAATCACTAAAATTGGGAATAGATGTGGTGATACTTATGCTAATCAAACTGAAGTGGTCGATGAGTCACCCATAGGACCTCACAAGATGAACTTATATGTTGCTTTCATTGATCAAGTTAACCATGTTAGGAATCAAATGGATCTAGGTACTTTTGAGGGAGATCTTATAGACTCTGAACATCTTGTCACTAGATATGACCTCCCCTATATTAATGCTTTGGAAAATACCACATCCCTTCTACTCATGTACCCCAACCTTATTGATTGGTCACAACTGAACCAACAACCTACATTACCTTCTTTCCAAAATGGCTATGAAATAGCCTACTAGCTCAATGCTATTGAGCCTATAGTTTCTTCCACCAGTGAACTAGAAAAAAACATGAATAAGACAAATATCAAGTACCTTATTCATAAAATAAAAATAAAATTGAAACATAGTAGGGACTCTGATGGAAAAAACCATTTTGTGGCAGTGTTAGAGCCTAAAAAGGTAAAAAAAAATGACATATCTAAGGGTAAAAGCCTCTTCGAGGCACCTGAGGATGAGGTACTTGGTAGTTTTCCTAGTTATTTTAAAGATAGATCTTTAGTCTTAATAGAGCCAACATAGACTATAAAACTTGGGACAATTGAAGCACCTCAGATCATACATTTGGCTCAATCTCTATCAACTGATGAAAAGGAACAATTCACTAAGTTCTTCAGGGAGAAGAGAATTAATTTTTCTTGGACATATGCAGATATGCCAGGGCTGGACACTAATCTAAGTATGCATCATCTATCTATAGTTCCTGGTGTTAAGCCAATCAAATAGAAATTACGAAAGATGCATCCACACATAGCTCTCCTAGTCAAAGCCAAATTAGAAAAACTCTTGAGTGCTAGATTTGTACGAGCTATAGCTTATGTTGAATGGATCTCCAACATTGTACCTGTATCTAAACATAATAAATCCATTCGTGTATGTACTAAGTTCTGAGATCTTAACAAAGCTTTCCCAAAAGATGACTTTCCACTTCCAAACATAGACATGATAGTGGATATGACTGTGGGTTATGAAATGTACTCTCTCATGGATGGTTTCTCGGGATACAATCATATTAAAATAGCTCTTGAAGATCAAGAAAATAATGCCTTCACATGTGCATGGGGAACCTTTTGTTGGAACGTCATGCCATTTGGCCTCAAATATATTGGGGCTACCTATCAAAGAGCTATGACTACTATCTTTCATGACATGATCCATAGAAATATGTAAGATTATGTGGGTGATACCTTGGAAAAATCTAAAAAAAGGAACACATCTTGAAGACTTGAGTTTGATCTTAGATAAAATGGAACAATTCCAACTTATTTCAAACCCTAAGAAATGTGCTTTTGGAGTCACTTCAGGAAAATTACTTGGATACGTCATTTTAGCTAGGGGAATAGAGGTTCACCCCAAAAAGGTCCAAGCTATAATGGAGATGCCACCTCCCAAAAATATAAGTCAATTAAGGATCCTACAAGGATGCCTTCAGTCTATTAGGAGGTTCATATCTCAACTTGTTGATAGAGCTCAACCTTTTAATAAAAATCTACACATAGGAGCTTCATGTACATGGAATGAGGAATGTGAGAAAAGTCTCAATCAGATCAGAATACTTGGCCAAACCTCTAGTCATAATGCCTCCTATTCTAGGGAAACCTCTTATTTTGTACATCTCAACTACAACCACATCCTTGGGGGCATTATTGGCACAACAAGATGACCATGGGAAGTTAAGAACTATATACTACATTAGCAGAACATTAGTAGCTTATGAAATCAAATACAACAACATTGAAAAATCTTTCCTTGCAGTGGTATTTGCATCTCAAAAAATTAGATATTACATGTTGGCACATACTAAACAGCTTGTCGCAAAAATTGATCCTTTGAAATATTGACTAAATAAAGCTACTCTTACTGGTTGACTTGCTAAATGGATGATGATTCTCTTTGAATTTGACATTGAGTACATTGATCGTAAGGCAATAAAAGGACAAGCAATTGTTGATCAACTAGGTGAATTACCTCTACAAGATGATGCTCTTATATAGATTGATTTTCCTGATTCATTCATTATGTATGTGATTGAGTGAACATGGAAGATGTTTGTTGATGGATCTCACACACAAAATGGTATTGGAGTTGGTGTTTTGTTTGTCACACCTCATGGATACACTATCCCAAATTCATATTCATTTTTATTTCCTTGCATGAACAACATAGCAGAATATGAGGCTTTGATGAATGAGATTAAAATGATTATTGAGTGGAGGATCATTGAGCTGCATATTTTTTGAGACTCTCAGCTCGTTATAAATCAAACTAATGATGACTATCAAACCAAAGATGAGAAATTGATTCCTTACAAGAAGATGATTGATGATCTCAATAATTACTTCACTTTTGTCACATTCTAGCAAATCCCTAGAGATGAAAATAGGGCGGCTGATGCCATAGCCACTTTGGCTTCTATCTTACAATTGGAAGAGCATGAGTCCAAATTTAAATTCTCGGTGGAAGAACTATAGTACCCTGCCTATAATTCCCCTGAAAATTGCATCATATGTACTGTGATTGGTCATGATTCCTCTTGATATGCTAAAATTTACTCTTACCTGTGTGACCAAGTCATTCCTGATAACCTAACCCACAATGAGAAATGATAACTGATTCACAACGCTTCCTGATATACCCTCATCTCTGGTGGCTTGTTTAGGAAGGGTCTAAACATAACACTTCTTAGGTGTCTAGAGAAAGATGAGTCTGAATGTGTGTTATCTAAAGTCCATGATGACGCATGTGGGCCCCACTCTAATGGTCTTGTACTAGCTCAAAATCTATTGAGGGATGGTTATTATTGGCCTACTATGCAGACATATGTCATGTGCTACGCTAAGTCTTGTAAGAAGTGTCAGATGCATGGGAATTTGATCCATGTTCCAGGAAGGGAACTTATTCCATCTGTTACACATTGGCCTTTTTAGCAGTGGGCTTTCAATTTGGTGGGTCAAATACATCCTAACTCATCTAGTGGACACACATTTATCATTACTGCAACAAAATATTTTACAAAGTGGGTTGAGGTTGTTCCTCTTTCGGTTGCTACTGGGAAACAAGTGTCTTTGTTCATCCTCAATCATATCATTTGTCACTATGACATACCTTCCTCCATAGTTACTGATAATGGAGGACAATTCAAAAACAAGGATCTCAAGCAGTTATGTAAACAATTAAATATTAAACAACATTGGCCCTCAATTTACTACCCTCAAGGTAATGGCTAGGCTAAAGCTTCTAATAAGACATTGCTAAAAATTTTGCACATAACAGTTAACAAATCAAGAAGAGTCTGACACTTACAAATTAATCTTACACTATGGGCCTACAGAACTAGCATTCGCACACCTACTGGATCTACCCCTTTGTGCTTGTTTATGGATATGAAGTTGTCTCACCCCTTAAGGTTGATATACCGTTCATAAGAGTCTCATTAAAGGGTCTCATCATAGATGACGACTATCAAATCATGCACATACAAGAGCTATAACTTATGGATGAGCATAGAAGAATTTCATTTAACCACATGAGGGTATATCAGAAAAGGATGTCACAAAGCTATAATAAAAAGGTTCATTCTAGAGCACTTCAGGTTGGAGATCTCGCCTTGAGAGAGAATCCTAAAAATCAATAGAACAAAGCACAGAAAGGGAAGTTTGAACCAAATTGGTTGGGTCCCTACATAGTTACTACTGCTTTTGGATCTGGTGCCTATCAAGTTTCTACTCCTAAGGGAGAATAGCTCCCTTAACCTATCAACATCCTTCATTTCAATAAATTCTATGCATGATGCTCCAAAGCTTTCTACATATCTTAAATGTCTTGAAAAAGCTCTAAAAATCATAAAATGTCCTGAAAAAAAAAATTGAAAGTACAAAAATTTGAAAAAGGAAAAAATGTGTCTGTCTAGAAATAGGCGCCTTGGTAGAAAAAATAGAAAATAATTCAAGTGGTGAAAATCTGGAAATAGGTGCTACTTGAAACTCATGCGTTTATGTCTATCAGCTTGTCGCTTTGCGCTCCGAACCCTTTCGACTTCCATCTCCAATCTATTTGGTCTAGGATTGATCTTTGTATAGGGCTAAGGGGCATAAGTTGTATCCTCCTTTGGTGTGCAATGATGTTTCTTAGTGGCTCACCCCCAATAGTGTTTCTCAACACTTCCTTTAACATCGAGTGTTTCTTAACACTTATCAGATATGCTACCTTGAGTTGATGCTTTGTCTGCAGTCTAGGCTTGTGAGATATTTCTCACCTACAAGCATGAGTCCTAGAGAGTTAGTGATTATTCTTTTTTACATTGCGCTTAAACTAAAATGACTGAGACATGTTATGAATTATTTTATTTGTGTGCTGATTGATTAATGATTTTCACTAAATATTTCTTCCTTTGTCTCTCCATGATGTTACGACTAGAGAAGTAAGGACATGTGGCATGTTATCTTTGGTTTCTTCCTATAATGCCCTGCCAGGGAACCCAGGAGAACTAACTGAAACTTGACACTGAGTTAACTAGATAATTTTTTTTAAATGTTTACAAACAATAATGATAACAATGTGGAAGTGATACAATGAAGTACACGACATACACATAAGAACAACTCATACATAGATACCAATCCTCAAGGGTTCCTTGACGTAGAATCACTTAAGTAAGATAATCTATGAATAACAACTATAAAGAACTAACACAAATGATACATCAAATGAATCCAATAATATACATCTCATAACTCACATCCTCTGCACATGTCACAGGGTATGTAGTAATCACTCTAATACAAGATCACAACTGATATGATAAGATCAAAACCTCCAAAGATAAACATGTTGAATACAACACAATACATCCTCCAAAGGATGTCAACCAATAAACACATATGGTTACAATATAGAACTCATGAAATTGTACAAGTCTCCAAAAGAATCAGAAGATATAACTACAAAAAGGATCATCCAAGCAAGAAGAAGAATCGTCAGAATCTCAATGGTAATAAGAATCACTACCACCCGACCGTGTGGAACCAAAGGTCCACTCCCACCGTGCTGAGGAGATAATAACAGGCCACACACATAGGTATACAACATGAAGGCAATCAAAGGTATACAAGCCATCATAAAGAAACACATAGGAAGATCCTAGAAGCTTTCTGATCACAATGAGAAAGACTAAAGAAAAAGAAAAAGGATGGAAAGATCAAGACAACTGGAAATCCAAGATCAAAGCACATGTACACCATCCAAAGATAAATGAACATACATAAGATATCCAAAACACCAACATAAACCAAATACTAACTCCAAAAGCCAAGTGTCCAAGACACAACCATAAAAAGGTACAACAGGACCTATGGAGGAGATTTAGGCTACATGCTATGGGAGTGTCATCACATGGTCATATGCTTGAGTTACCCAAGATTGGTCCCTATGGACCAAGGACCCTCAAGCATCATCTAGTTGAGTTTACCCTGGACTGGTCACTTTGGACCCCGAACGCTCAACATGCTAACTAATCTTGTATTTAATGTTAACCCCAAGTTTTATTATTAAGTTATCACTTATTATTCAACTTATGATAGGTCACCCTGGATTGGCCTCTTTGGGCCCCAGAATCCTATTGTAAGCCACTCCCCTAAGATGCACCTAACTAACCATCCCCCTAAGCTCAAGGTCAAATATAAATTTTATGAACTCATAAACTGGTTCCTACCCATATAGGAACTACTAGTTCTTACTAACCATAACAACATGAAAACTCCTCACAGGATCACATAGCAGGAGTTCAATAACACTAGGTTCATGAAGGACAATCGAACCAACATAACATAATAAGAAACACGCACTGGAAATCACTCACAAGACACCATGCATAATCAAATCCCACAACAATACATCATGGCATAATAAGTACATCTCCAGAAGGAGATAATTTAGAATTGAATGATAAACAAATTTATAACACTAGTTATGCAAATTCATTTATCTGGTAAAATTACTAGTAAACTATAATTCAATTATGCACAATTAATTGAATTTAATACTTATTAAATCTCAATTATTTAAAACAAGACTTAATAATTAAATCAATTAATTAAACATAGGCATTTAATTAATATTTAATTATTAAATCACCATATATTTCATATATCAAAGTTTTAACCTTATTACAGGTGCAATAATTAACATTAATATTTACCATGAAAATTTTGTTGGTGCCCAAAAGCTAAATTGGATTTCCTATGGACTTGCCAATCCAATGATGAGAAAAACAAGTGATTTTGGCCAACTAACAGGAATGATCGATTATGATCCTCTTCCCCTACACTTCTGGCTCTGCAGGACCAAAGTGGGTGAACCTTTATCTGAACAGGCTTTTTATAGCAGATAACTTGTGATTGGAACTTCTGTCTCTCAAAGTATGGCAAAGTACTATTAAGATCACAAAACTAAAAACAATGTATTATTTAAAATGTTCAA
>MU227991.1:306998-324860 GCA_018584345.1 Thuja plicata | reverse complement strand
GTGTTTGAGTGGCTTTCACACCTTTTTAGGGTGAAAAGACACAACTCTTATTACAAATTATTTTGAAAAAACAATAAACTAACTAAAAAATAACTACCTAACTTTCGGATTTGGCTTTGGTCAAAAATCCAAAACACCTCATGAAAAGCTAATATTTCTGTTGGAGATAGGAAATTTGATTTCCCGAACTGGGTCAGTTTTAGATTTTTAAAATTTGACCATCTTTATCCTCTGTCAAAATCATCTTTGTAGCACGTCTAAATTCCAGCATTTTCTGAAGGCTTCGATTAGTTAGTTCTATTTATTTTTGTCATAAAGCTTCCTTCCTTTGATATTTTCTTTTATGGAGAAATATGCTTCTTGATAATGGATTGGGACTTCTAAATTATCAAAATTTAGGGTACCACAAAATTCATTAAATAAATCAATCTAAAAGCATCATCAAATCACCTGAAACTCATCTAAACAGATAATCAACTGAAACAGACAATCCACTGAAACAGAAACCCAACACACACAAATAGGCTCACGAATCCACGTCACTTGACGAATTCAAACACTAGGGTAGTCAATCAGATTCTTTGTCCATCAATAGGACAAAATATGGGTTTAGGGTATGGATTTGGACCTGATACTATCTCCCCTCTCTTACCATTGTGATATTGCGATAGGGCACGCTCACTCCTGCCAATTCAGGGAAGAAGTAGCCCGGTACCTGCAAACCTGTCATCATAAAGACAAGCACACATGCATATAATATAGCAACCATTGGTTGAGACTAGTTTATCGTGTGGATCTTGCCAGATTAAGTAACTACGACTCTGTCCCATACCATATCAAGCACGTCAAACAATAATGCAAAACATACAAATGATCCATGTGCATATAAATCTAGGGTCAGTATAATCAGAAAACCATAATCGAAATGACATCCTAACATATAAATCAACATCATGAAATAACCATAAATCATATGCAAATAGGAGATGAAACACTCTAAGCACTGAATCAATAACATACTGAAATGTGATACATAAATATCCTCTAAACCATCTGAAATAAAGCACACATACATGAAAAGGCCTAAAAGAGTTTGGCAACCAAAACTGAAAAGAAAACTCAGAGGTGGGTATTACACTGCCTGTGGGTGTCACTTTCGTGATCCTGGGTGTCTCTTTCTTTTACCCCTTGGACACTAGGGAGATCTAGAGCTATATCCTTGACTATTACTTTATGTTTGCTTATGCACGAACCATTCAGGTCATCCTGGACTCTTATGCCTTGATGCTTATGGTTACTTGCAACATTAACTTGGAAATAGTGTTCAGGTCATCTTGGCCATTATGCCTCGGTGCTTACATGTGTTTCCTACATTCTATCTGATATAGATCATATTCATATTGTCATAGTTGCGCTTGCACTAGTGAAGACTGTATGATCTTGCGATGCCCCTTAATAAGGCTCGATGATAAAAATGAGGACCTATCTAATTGACCCTTGCAAATCCCACTTTGTATCTTCATAGTAGTTTGCATTTTTAGGGTTCATTTTTAGTTTGCATTCAAGTTAGGAGAGATTCTCCATCGTTTCAGATGGCTAGTCAACTGTGCTCGATCACATATCTTCTCTACCGCTCATTGCATTTTGACCTAAATATTCAAAATCTTGGATTTCCACAAAAATTGCACCCTTACCTAATTTTGGCATCCTGGATCCATTTTTGGGTTCAAAATTGAAATCTGACTTCATCTTGATTATCAAAATTGCATTTTAAAATTCTTTTCGTGTAGGTGCAATTGGTTGCCCCTTTGAGGCTAATCTCTTGAATCTTTTTGAGGCAATCACCAATTCTTCTTTTGCATCATCATTTCATCACCTTTATTATTTTCTTTGACCTAATACTAATGCTATACCTTTTTGGTCAACCTTATTCAAACTAGGGCAATTTTTCATCACTTGGTGGTCAACCTTGGTCTTGCACGCTTATCAATCATATTGAACCTTATCTTATCCTGATTTGATCAAATCTATCTAATTTCTGCATCTCCTGTACCTCATTTCAATTTTGATCCTGAGGGAGTAGGATAACCTATCTTTCAAAGCTGCAAATTGATTCTGGCATCTTATTGTAGTATCTTTCAATCTCTATTTTAGTGTTCAGATTTTCTTATTGTGCATTGGAATCTTGCTATCTTTGCTAGTTCTCGTTCGATCAATTTCGGGATTAGTTGCCTTACTGTGCTTTGTTTGATCAAGTTCAGAGTTAGATCTCTATCAGTTACATTCACATCATCTTTCTTTGACCTAATGTGTTCCCAGATCGCTCACACATTAGTCAAAGAGGGGCAAATGTAATCACCCAAAAATGGTACAGTAGACTATGAGCCCCTTTCTAAACATTAAAATTTAAATACTAGACTATATGTTGTGCTTAATCAATTTTGTATATTTATTTAATATCTTATTTTCTTGATCAAATCACTACTTAATCGTTTATTTGATTATATCCTAAAGTTTGACCACTTTATCCAAAGTTTTATTTAATTAAGAGAACATGCTCCCTTTTAATTAAATAATAAATCCACCTTATCCTATGTGTGCACATGAAAAAGGAATTTCCTAATTTAAAATAAAAATAAAAAGACTTTTTGTCTACACATTGAATACACACTTTCCAAGATGAGTGGAATCTCCTTTTGCCTTTGAATCCTAGCCACTCATTTATTTTGCCTCTTAATCTCCTTCACTGCCACCAAAACCCTACCTAACCTTTAATCTCAGCCACTCATTTTACACCTCTTAATCTAGCCCTTCATTTTCATAGCAATTCTATAAAAGGCCCTCTCCTCACTCTTGAAAAAAGGATAATATATTACTCACTCATGTTATGCTATCACTTTGTTTACTTGCATTCTTAGAGAATCCTTGAGCACTCTTGCATTCTAGATTATTGTTTCCTTATTGTATTTAGCTTAAATCACATAGCTTAACTGGGAGGTATTGTAATCTTGCTAGATTAGCTTTTATTTCCTTGTTCTTGCATTTGCATCATAGCTTAGTTCTTGCATTTTATCTTATATTATCTTTCATTTGCATTATCATTTGAATCTTCCATTCTATGGTGCACCTTGTAAAGGCCTTTTCTTAAGGTTCATTTGAGAGCCACCATTCCCACTATCTTAGATTATTTCACGTCATAGATAGGAAGCTATAAGCTGCTTCTTGAGACTTCCTTCTTCATGGATTGTCTCAAGTGTAATGGTTTATAGAAGTGTGTCATTTTGATCACACGGGTATAACTTTATTTACTCACACAAAACTTGCTTACCTATGTAATGGATTACCAACAATGAAAAACATACTCTTTAGGATCATCATCAATGTTATCTTTCATCATTGATATCATCATTCTCCCCCTTTGGCATTGATGGAAAAAACTTGTTCAAAAATTTAGAACTTCAGAATTTCAGAACCTATACTCCATGTCTGATTACATACACTTTCTGCTATATACTCCCCCTTTTGATCTGTTTATATAATCCCCCTTTTTTGACAATAATGCCAACAACTAAGATAAAAAGTGTATATACAAGGGTGTTCATACTTTACAGTTTGTCAAATATAGTATTTAAATGTACCTTTGTAGTGGAAAGCGAACGCTCCTGTGATTCTTTAAGTATTGTCAGGGCAATGTGATGACCATTTATGCTTGAAGCCAGATCCTCCATACTATCAATTGTACTCATCTAGAGTACCTATCAACACTTCATCTTTCTTAAGATAGGCTTGGATAATATCCACGTGTGGAGTCATAAATCCTTGTAATTCTAGCAATGTCATCCTTATCTTGTCCTCCTTTGTCTTGAGTTCCATTTCCTTATGTATCAACTCTTTCAGTTTTACATTGTGATCCATCATGGAACTGTTCAATGGATCCAATTGGTTTACAAGTGTAGCCAACTTTGTTTCCAGCTCTTCCTTCTTTGTCTTAATCTCAGTAGTGAAGTTGGTCAGAATAGATGTTATGTTAAAGTTTTGTCCAACCTCAAGTAAGCATTCCTTGATTTTCTTAACTAGTTCATATAGTGAAACTTTCTCAAGTGCAATCTTCTATAGTAATTTCTGCATCATCTCCTTCTTCAATCTCTTATATGCTCTCTTGATCATCTCCTCTTCCATGTCATGATCTAGACTCCAGTAATTGCATCAACTAAGGTTTTGAGTTGATCAATCATAGGTGCTTCTTCATCAATATCTACATTAGGTACTAGATCATAAAGTATAGCAACAGTTTTCCTCATTATTTTTGTTTTGTACTTCTTTTTCTTAATTATGTTCTTGTCATCCTTTTATGCCAGTTTTCTTGAAAATAGTAATTGTTCCTTTGGCTTCAACTTATTAAAATCTTTCTTCATAATTTCAAATTCTAGATCATTTTCTTCCTCTTCTTCATCTTCTTCTTATATTCTCTTTCTCTTCTTCTTCTCACCGGTATCCTTTGTGTTAGTTTTTGAGTCACTAGGGGTGTTAACCTTTGGTGTCTCAACTCCATCTTTATTGCTTTACTCACTAATACTAGTATTACTTGTATCTTTGTTTGTTTCCGAGTCCTATTCTTGATATTTTTATTGTTCATCTTGTTTTTATTGAGTAGCTTCACCTTTTTATTTAGTATCCTTTTCCTATTTTGATGTGTCCTTTGGTAGTGGTATCATTTACCTATTCTATTTCTTTACTCTTTTCTATCTCATCAACCTTGCTTGTTTCAACATTAAATATATCATCATTGATCTCAACTAGATTTACATCAAGTGGAGACTGAAGTGGAATATCTTCAACTTCATCTCCAACAATAGGAAGTTGGGATTACCAGTCATATCCTCAATCATAACATCATTAGTTGAACCTTTTGTTAGGTCTATATGAGTAACCATACTTGGGAATACTACCTAACACATCTCCTATTAAATCATTCAAAGTAAAAGTATCACCTACTTGAGATGTACATGTTGTGTTTGTTACCTTTGGTTGATCCATGTTGAATATCCTTTTCCATATCACCGTTGTCTTTTGTTCAACTTGTTTCTCCTTCCCATCTAGTAGCTTTTCCAACTCTATGTCCAACACTAAATATGGCTTTATATCTCTCTCTTAATCTTCAAATCTTCTTTCAGTCGATCATTCTCTTGTCTTAGTGATTCATTTCCAACACATATTTGTAAGTTTTCATCATCGATGTCACTTAGCTATTCATTAAATGCATGGTTCTCATGTGTCAATCTTTGAAGTATAATATCTTTTCTCTTATCAGTTCTTCAACATTCTTCTTTGTAGTTTCAACAGTTCTTTTAGCATCTTCAACAGTTCTCATGCCTTCAAGCACTTCACACATCCTTATAGCTTGACTTTCTTGTTCTCTTTTCATCTTGGTTTCTTCTTCAGTCACGATCTTGTTCTTTTCCATCATATATGCTATTGTGGCCTCAACTTCTTCAGAGTTAACACTTCCTTCAAATAGTTCAGTTATTGTCTATACTGTCTTTCATTTGTTCAAACAATTCTTTTCTTTTTGCCAATGAAGCCTTAATCTTGTTCTTTAACTCCTCAATCATCTCGTTGGCTACCTCCAACTGTCTTTTATATCTAAAGCTTTCCGTCTCCTTGGATCTACTCCCTAAGTTGTCAAACTTTTCCTCTACAGAGTTTGGGATATGATACCAATTGTTGGAAATAATAGGTACTGAGGGGGGGGGGGGGNTGGGGTGGTGAATCAGGACTAATAAAACTTTTAGACTTTTACATATACCCTTAAGCAGTAGAAAAATAAACTTCTAAACTATGAAGCATATAACACTAAGTGTAAAGTAAAAGTCAATGAATGAAATGGCAATACATCCAAACACATAACACTTATATTTTTATCATGTAAACCCTTGGTCAAGGGGAAAAACCATGGTGGGGATGACACCCACAATCTTATTACTATAGTAGAAAAGAGTTCTCTATTAGGAGCTTACAATATATCACTTTCTAGGAGAATTACCCTATTAGGAGTGACTGATACCTTTTTAGAAGTATCTAAAGTCCTCTTACATACCACCTTGTTAAAGGATTTAATCCCACTATTATAGTGTTCGCCTTGTTAAGGGATTTACAATAAAGTCTTGTAAGAGACTACCCGGTTAAGGGATTTAACTAGTTGAAACTATTAGGAGTACAACAATAAAATTAACATGTGAAATGCACTCCTGAATGCTAATAAGATCCTTTGTTACTATGTTCTTGTTCTGAACCCGATCCCGAATCTTCTCTGAAATTGTTACTGCAATCGTTGCCCAAGATCTTACTTTACAACACCACTTCAACTATTCTTCACTAACTTCATCACTTACTCACAATAGCATCAGCTATCATTTTATATCCTTTTACCTTCGATTGTAAACCTAATTAAGGTTTATGTTTTCTTCCAAAATATCTTTATCAATCATAACTAACTCTTCAAAACATCAAATCCTTACCTCGTTGTCCGTAACAAACTTCAAGTTGTTATCTCCAATGTAAGATATTCCTTAAATATTATTAGTTAGAATATGCCTTGGATTCATAATCATATATGTACAAAACTACCAAGAAATTGACTTATTCAACTCTTGAAACATTGTACTATATTTTTTTATTTTTTCCAGATCCGTTGAATCTTGCACTGTCATAACCACTTTAGTCGATTGAACAAAACTGTTCAATAACCTTTGGTTTTACCTATTCGCTAAACTGACTAGTTGGTGGTATCTTCATTTATGCCTTTACCAGTGTGACCTAAGTGGCGCGGTCACAAAAATTAGTATACATGTTGTCTTTGTACCTTCCAATGTACCAATAGCATACTTGTCTTCTTTTACCGATTTGTCCCTCACTTGCTCTCCTGTTCACCTGCTCAACTTGACTTCTTGTTACCGATTGGTTATACCGTATACCAGTTGGTATAACTTTATTTACTCACACAAAACTTGATTACCTATGTAATGTATTTCCAACAATGACAACCATACTCTTTAGGATCATCATCAATGCCATCTTTCATCATTCTAATATCATCATCTCCTTCCAAAGTTAGACCCAAAATTAATATGTAAAAATTCATTGAAAATAGGTTATCAGATGACCCAAAAACATTCTCCAATGCATGAAGTGAAATCCAAAGCTCACACAAAATGAAAAAAGAATCACAAATTTCTAAGCACTTCCCCTAACCTTTTTCTGGACTCAACCAACTTGAAACAAGTAACCACAAATAACCGAGCCATTCAAAATACAATATAGGCAACATGATAGTGCATGTGACAAAAAATCTACAGATGAAAGATCTCTAACTGTCTTATACACTAAATTCTAATTTTTGTACAAATTATCTTAGTTTTCTATTTTATTTTATTTTTTTGCAATATTTGTTTCTTTTTTCTTTTTCAAGGTTTTATGATTTTTTCTTTGTTTTATGAGAAGATGAATGCAATGCTTGAAAATGACAAACTATTGAAATGAAACTAACAACAATTACTTCACACCAAAGAGACAATAAATTCTTATTTATTTTTAAATCAAATATGATTACATACATGTACTTGGCTATACAAATCAGGAGTGTATTAACATTGACCATAATGAGAAAGTTTGTCTACAACTTTGATTTTTCCTCCAGTCTTTTATTGCTTATCCAAAATATTTTGATTATTATATTGATTGCCAGTGCCCAGTATCAATGTCCAGTTAGGAGTGGTTGGGGTTTATGTTGGAGATGTACAACCAAGGATTGAATTGATTTATCTTGCAACTTTATGATTTTGCCTTGTGTTTTATCCCATTTGCTAATGTCATCCATGAAGACTATGATTTTTATAATTATTGTTGTTTCTATGCTCAAAAACCCAGATGGGAATGGACTTAGGTGTTGCCTGAAGTTGTAGGGTTAGGATGTTGAGGTTTGGGATGTGTATAATCCGATGTCCAGACTTTGATCTACAAATTTGATAACTAATTTATGCCCTTATCAAGTTTGATCCAGAAGATTCTTTTAAAAATTTGATGTCACTCTAATTCTAACTTTGTCCTGTGATAACCTATCACTAGGAGAGCTAGGTTTTCGTCCAACTCTTTTAAATCCCAAGAGTATTTGTTCCCAGAAGCCAAATCTACTATTCAAACCCTCCTCAGAGCTCAAACCCTAAAATGTTGATGTAAAAATGAAATCCTCAATGGTATAATTGAATCCATAAATCTCTTTTTTTTTATCTTTTTTATTTTTCCTCCAAGAGGTTCAAATACTTTAGGGTTTTCCCATATTTTATTTGCATAAACTTTATTAAAATAAAGTCTCCTTATAAGATCGATCCATTGAGGGTCTTAATCCATGACATAAAATGACCACTTTTTAAATAACACTTATAACTCATACACCTAGGGAAGTCTACCATGGAAGAGGCCACTTTATTTATTATATTATATTATAAGTGCCTGAATTAAATCACTTTGTTTTATTTAAATCAAACTTTAGGCATAATTTAATTATTCCAAATTTCTTCATAACTCCATCACCTAGACTCCAAATTGAAAACTATTGATGCCCATGCCATCCTGGTGATGTCTAAATATAGCAGGTGAAGTGACAGTCCCCTCCTAAAAAATAGGGATCCTCCCTAAAAATAGGAATTACAACCAAAGTCTCCAGAATGATCCTAGAGATCTCCTAATGCATTTCAGTCAACTCCTAGTCAACCCCTAAAATTTAGGAGATTGTCCCAAACTATCCAAAATGACTTATAAAGCCCTGCATAGCTCAAAAAACCTCTGGATGGGTTCCCTATCTATATCGTCGACCTACGAGAACCTAGGAACCTGAATTATAGGACAACCTCTACTGACAATTGAATTGTCTAAGGAATGGATATCACAGTCCTCCCTTCCCAGGATTGCTTTCCCATAAGAAAACATTATTCAACTCGTTGCTCCACTTTGATTAAAATTCCCAAACAATACAATTCTTGAAGCAAAATGTAGGAATCCATGTGAAAAAATGTACCATGACAATCAATACCCGAGCCCCCATTCAAAGAGCCCCCAATCAAAATAAAGAATATGTTGTATGAGATGTAGAAGTAGTATGTCAACGAATAACCACAAAGTAACCATCCATGTATGTAGAACATCAAAATAGTGTGAGAATAGACTCCCACATGCCAAAGAACCAACATAAATGGGCACCCTACCTTGCTGTCATAACTCTATCCAACAACATGGATGATAGTAAACGGGTAATCAAACCAATGCCAACCAAATAGTATCCAAAAGGAATACCCCTAACGCCCTCATACTGAATCATGTATATAGTCAATGCCAAATCAAGATTATCATGTAACACACTTGCCTCATCTAGTCCACTGATAGTGGGAATGGTACCATTACTTTATTTATGACTATAAACTAGCAATGTTATGAGAAAAGTGGGGTATATTACTCCTCTTCCCAAATTGAAAGTTAAAGATGATTTCAACCTTGGTCTCTTTAACTATGTGATCTTCCTTTGCTTGCTCAAGTTGTACACATTCGTCCATTGAAAGAAATATGGATCTAAAGTAAGTTTCCCTCTATTTTTTTGTTTGCTCCAGGAATTTACAGTGATCTTTAACTTCTTGCAATTTTTGTTTTGATTGGGAAACCCTTGGCCTTCATTTCTCTTTGACCCCACTTATTGCACATGTCTAGTGTCTTTTTTGCATCACCCATGTTAAGGTACAAAGAATCAGATCTTGGGTGGCTTATTTCCCATCAATAGGAGACATTATGTTGTTGTCACCATTGTGGGTGAAGAAAGAATCCAAACTACATGCTCAAATTACTACAGGGCCACCATCTAAAAAAACCTTAAGCACAACCTTCTTACCATCAACCATAAACTCCAACTTCATCCTCCTGAAATCTTGCATATAGTTGCCAAGAGATCATAACCACTGGATGCCCAATACTAAATCAATCTCACCAAGACCTACAAAATAGAAGTCATTTCTCAAGGTGTAATATCACATATGTACGCTAAGATGTGGGACCCCCTTGGTGCATCTTATAGAGAACCCATTTGCAACTTTTACACTGAACCTAGGAAAATCCTATGTCTACAATCCACACCTAACGACCAATCCCTCATCAATAAAATTATGTGTGACACCACTATAAATAAGGAAAGTCACACATTGTCCCTCAATCACTCCCACAAGGCCGAAATGATGAATACTAGGGACACTTGAGAGTGAGGCAATTATTACATTGGACTTGACCAATAATTTTTTTTAATCTCCTAGCTCCACCTGTCGAGTCTCCTGCTCACCCTAAACATTGTTGTCCTCTGAACCTATATCATGCATATGTTCATCTTCCATCTTTCAATGAACCTCGATGAGATGCATCTTGCCTTTCCCAAGGCATCGATGTCTAGGCTCCCAAGACTCCTTACACAAGAAGGAAAGTTTCCTCCTCTTCAACTCATAGTGTGTCTCCTGATTCATAATGGGGAGAGGTGACACACTCTTGTGTTGTTTAGAGGACCTTTGAGATGCATCAATGCTCTTGGAAGACTTCTTATCTTGTTGGTAAGAAGTAGGTGGTGGTGAGGTATCAAGGTCTAAGGTAGTCTGAATAGCCTCCTCCAAAGTCTTAAGCTTAAGAGCCTTGACCAAACCTAGTAATCTCTCATGTAGTCCCTTAATAAATAGAATGACCACACATCTAGTCAATATCTTTGGAACCATAACAACAATACATTGAAACTCATTATTATAAGTTTCAATGTATTTAGTTTTCTTCATCAATGCTAAATCTTTGTAGTACAACTCAATATCCTTATGATCAAATCTAGCAATCACCTGCTCAATACTCCTTGTAAGAATGAATGAGTCCATGGTTTTGGGTAACCAAACCTTGATGCCACCAATCATAAGCCACACCCTCTAAATATATCACTTCAAACAGAATGACCTCGTCCAAAGGCATATGCTTGAGTGAGAGGTAGATAACAAGTTTGTACACTCAGGATCGTGCATTGATCTTCCCACTACCATCAAAGGAAGATAAAGTGAGCTTGTTGGTTTCTAGTTTGAGGTCTCCATTCTACTGCAATCTAGGTTGTTTGTCACTCCTAGCCCTCAAACTATCTCTATGTTGTGCATAATACTAGGGTAGAGGGAAATCATTTCTAAGATGCTATGAAGGGCTCACCACTCATCACTAGCTGCCACAACTGCATCATGTAACTCAATGCCCTCTAATGGGTCTACTGGTGGTGACTCATCTCTATGACAAAAATGAGGTTACATGGGCCTATCTGCTATATGAGTACGAGTCCTATCACGTCTAGGAGAACCAAGTGCACTAACACTATATGAAGGAGACCCATTACTCCCACAATTGCTTGCAACTGAAATAACCCTATCAACTTTGTCATACTTCTTACACATGTCATGTCTGCCACACAAATCCCTACGCTGACCTAATTACAACCTATCAAGGGTATCCAATAATTTGTCTAAAGCCCGTGCAATATGTGACTGTGTATTACTAATAGTTCTAAAAAACTCTTGATCTGGATCCTCATGTTGATTCTATCATCCCCTCTATTGGGGATTCCTACTACCCTCATGCATATCACCCATATCTACTAGAGTTTGTGTATCAAAATCCAATTTGCCCTATGATCTCTTGAGAATGTGATACTTGTATGCCTCAATCCTTCCAAATTATAAAGAAGTGACCATAAAACCCTCAGGTTGGTAGAATCAGGGTCTGATATCAGGTAAGGCAACCACCCCACCAGAATCCCATACTGATAGTGAGTGGCACCCACTGACGTTAAGAGTGGGGTTTCCATTCCACCAGAGTGCCAACATAGGCCAACCCCCTCATGGACATGTGGTTACCCAATTGTGGGTGGGTTCTAGCCTTGGGTACATGCCCAATAAGAATCTACAACACCACAATATTTAGGTCGAGACACCACAGAGCAAGGGAACCACTACACCAAAAGCTTGAATTGATAGTGGGTGGCACCCACTAGCGTTAAGAGTGGGGTTTTTGTCCCACTAGAGTGCTAGCACAGGGCAGTCCTCTTGTGGGCGTGTGGCTACTTGATCATGGGTGGGTCCCAGCCTTGGGTACATGCCCAACGATAATTTGTACCACCACAACATTTAGGTTGTGACATCATTACCCACCATGCTCCATAGGGCTCAACCTTGAGACCTCAACTTTGATACCAAGCAAGGAAAACACTACACCAAAAGCCCAAACTAATAGTGAGTGACACCCACCAATGTTAAGAGTGGGGTTTTTGTCCCACTAGAATGCGAGTGCAAGTCATCCCCCTCATGGGCACATGGCTGCTCGATCGTGGGTGGGTCCCAGCAATGGGTACACGCTTAATAGGAATGTGCACCACTGCTGCATTTAGACTATTACTTCACAACATATGAAGAGAAAACAAACAAGAGATATTTGAATTGAGACACCACACAAACCATCTGACCAAGTCCACCAAATCACATACCTTAAATTCTTCAGCGAAGCAATGCAAGTTCATTATCTAAGCTTGTTCAAACCATTCTAAAAACTAACCTTATTGTTAGTCAACCCACACATCATATCTTTGTCAAATAATCAGTTTGGGAACCTGCACACATGATAGAGTAATATTTACAATAGCCAGTTATTAAGTCTAAAACCGCAAGTATCAATAATCTCAAGACATTCTTCAATAAGATCTTCAAATACACTTTCCTGCATATTCTAGTCTTCCAGATAAGTCACAAGATTCCTCAATCATTATTCAAATCTTTATCATCAATTAATGTCATAGCCTTAGTAACTTCCCCAATTTTCTTTCCAAGTCTTCTTCATCAATCAAAACCTCAACAAATGACTATCATTTGCAAGCTGACATTAATGCCACACTAGATGCGGTTGACATCAATGACAACACAAATCATAATGCTAACAAAGTATACTAAAATCACAAAGGTCGTGATATTGAAAATTTTGAGCTAAACTGAATGGTATTTGACAATAATGCTTGAGCCAAGGCTTTGAGAAGCTTCTTTCGTTGAGCCCACAAAACATTAGAAATCTTAAAAAAAATTCATGCTCATTTTTGATTGATGAGATAAATTTGACTTTAAATTTGTAAATAGAAAAAGAAATAAATCACCGAGGAAATTCCATCAGCTAATAATAAAATTGCAAAAATCAAGACAAAAGTCATTTTAATGAAAAAATATTATAGACTATAAAATAAAAATGATTGCACACTTTTAAAAACAACCATTAATTGAAAATAAGATGATGAAAACGTTAGTCTCCAGCCTTAATTGAAAAATTCAGGAACATCATATGGTCAAAACAACATGGACGCCAAAAAGCATACTATATCAAAGAGGTTAACCCCACGGGAGACTATGAGGAAAAAACATACATAGGAGCAAATATCAAATGGAGAACAAAAATGTTCATAGCCCAACTTAGGACTAATTCTCACAGTTTGAGGTGTGAAACAGGTAGATGGTTGATACCTAAGGAAGAATGATAAGAAAGGATATGCCTATTTTGCAATAGGGGCGTGGTAGAGACATATAACAACATCTTATCATGGAGTCCCAATATACAGTGACATCCATTCCAACTACGTGGATATCTGAGATGCAGATAATTTATGTACTTTATTTGAAGAAGCACAACTAGACATAACAACAAACCTTGTGATCAAAGTACATTGTCGAATAAAAGATCTAAAGAAAAGGTACAAAGTGCTTAAGACCTTGGCACCCTATTTTATGAGGGTATGCTACTTAGAGAGTCCCATAAACTACTTTAGCCTCATAAACGTTATTAAAATCTTTCATTCATTCATAAATACCCTTCAAATATTAGAAATATCCTAAAACAAAATATCATAAACTATACACTTCCTATACATTTCGAGACCTCCGTTTTTAACATTCAGCAAAAAGCTTTGCTTTCATGGATTACCTACCGTCTTCCTAAAATTTTAATCGTATTTTACAGGAGAAATGCACAAATACGGTCATAAGGCAAATTTAGGCTCTGTTCACAACCAGTCATTATTGTAAAATTTTATTTGATTGAATGAAATGGAAGGTTGTGACCCACAGAATTCCCGTCCTCACAAATTATATCCATCGTCAGTCGAAGCAAATATGAATTTGAAAAAATCATGTTAAGGGTGATGTTCATGTTGAAGGATTAATATAAACCCTTTTTCTCGCAAAGCAGAGGCCACATAAATTGATTTGTAAATTATGTAGCATATCTGCATATGACAACCAATGAGAGAGTAGATTTCATCCACGCATTCCTCGACCGATCCCAATTTCGATTGTTCGAGCATAATAAAGCATAGACGAGAGGAGAAACGAGATACGAAAGACAGAGAACAGAGGATATATAGAGCAGAGGGACGTCTCCTTTGCGCAGTTATCATACTCGAAGAGGCGGACTCCACAATTATAATGTTCGCGTCCTTTCTCTGCGCTGCCTTAAATTCCTTTTCTGCTTCACAATCTTATCCTCACGAACGCTTCCAAGGGGTATGTAGAATTTTAAGCTTTCTACTTACATAAACCTCTTAAATTTTGGTTGCAATTATAATTTCAGGAAGCGCCTTTTACTTGCCTCAGATGACAGAGGCTGAGTGAGAGTGCGAGAGGAAATAAATAATTTTCAATGGATAAAACAGGGCTTGGCAACCATTAATGTTAACTGTTTATAGCGAACATAATGGCGTATCTTGCTTGTGTGGGAAGCGCAAGAGTAAATTGGAATAATTTTTTTGATGGCTCAACCTCTTTAATTGGTAGTGGTAGAGATAGAGGCAGGGGTTTTGGTTTTTGCTCTATCCGCAAGAGCAGGAATAACAATTGTAACTTTAGCTGTAATAAGTGGAAGCGGAAATGGAGTAGGACTCCTCTGTATTATAGCCTGGTCACTCGTACTTCTTTAGTCGAACAGGAGGTCAAGTCTTTGGTGACTGAGATTGGTATTGAAAATGATAACGATGGAGAGGTGGATGTGGATGTGGTTTTAAAATCTCGTCCAAGGCCTATGCTGAGGGCTGCCCCTTCTCCTGCCCCAACCCGGAAAGTGGAAAGACCAGACTTGGTTCGTTCTACCCCGCATAACAAAGCTAATAATAATGCCACTCCTACTTCTTTACTCGAACAGGAGGCCAAGTCTTTGGTGACTGAGATTGGTAATGAAAATGATAACGATGTAGAGGCGGATGTGAAAGTGGACGTGGATGTGGTTGTAAAATCTCGTCCAAAGACTGTGCTGAGGGCTCCCCCTTCTCCTGTCCCAACCCAGAAACTGGAAAGACCAGACTTGGGACCTCGATGGGCTCGTTCTGCCCCGCATAATAAAGCTGATAATAATGCCAGTGGTTTAATATCCCAACCTCCAAATAATTTCAAAACATCGAATAATGTTTGGAAGAAAGGAAATCCCACCTCATATGTATCATATGTACCAAGAGTTCCAGCATCAACATCAACCACAGAGTTTTCCCAAGAAAAAGAGAATCTCGATGAAGTGATTTCCCAAGAAAAAAAGAATCTTGATAAAGAGACAATTAAGAAAGAGGAAAGAAGCTCAATGCGGATGCCAATGTTAGCAAGACCTCAGCCTTTGAAACCACAGGTGACACTTACAGGTAAACCCATACCCATGACAATGCGAACGAGCAGTTCCAAAGTTCCCTCAAAAAAGCAGGTTGTTCTGAAGGACTTGGGAGCTGCCCCAAGGAACAGGCAAGTTATTCTCAAGGATGTAGGTGCTGCTCTAAACTCAAAGCGGGAAATTACCATGAAATCTGGTCTCGTAAATGAGAATGTGAATGTTAGTCCTTCAGCAACAGTTGCGGGTGTAGCTGCATCTCCAACATCTTCCAGACTAGGCAAAGCAGAGGGCTCTGGGTCTCCTTTCAGATCAAAAGACAAATTAAAGAGGCAGCCTGGTTCCGCCTTACGTAAGAGTAAGACTGATATGTCAGACACAGGTGAGGGAGAAACAGATCTAAATTTTTCTAGTGGAAGAAAAGGTAAGAAATTTAATAAAGCAACCCGTAAGGCAGCACGATTTGCAGCTGCTGAAGCAGAAGCTCCGGTGAAAGTAGAGATTCTCGAGGTTGGCAAGCAGGGAATGTCAGTGGTTGAATTGGCTCATAATTTGGCAGTCACTGAAGGAGAGATTCTTACATCTCTCTTTATGAAAGGTATTAGTGCTTTTGTTACACAGACTTTAGATAAGGAAACGGTGAAGCTGGTTTGCAAGGAGCATGATGTAGAGGTCATAGAATCTGCTGATGTTAAAGCAGACGACATGGCCAAAAAAACAGATATGCTCGACAAAGATGATTTGGATAAATTGCAGACTCGCCCTCCCATTCTCACAATAATGGGCCATGTTGATCACGGAAAGGTATTTTTTACATAATTACAGATAAGTGTTTTGTTAGCTTTGTGTCATGGCTTCATTTATGGTAATTTTGTTGGTTCACATTTTTCATCTCACTCAATATTTCACTATGTTGTGTTGACAGACAACATTGTTGGACTATATTAGGAAGTCGAAGGTATATTAAGATCCATGGTATTTTTTGTTTTTTTATTAATATTGTTGTATTACAGTAAAATCAGAAATTGAAGCAATTCTTAAAGAGATTGTATCTGTACAAAAAAATGAGGACATGTTTTTCTTTAGGTTGCTGCTTCTGAAGCTGGAGGAATTACTCAAGGAATTGGAGCATATACAGTTGTTGTGCCTGTTGATGACAACCTTAAACCATGTGTTTTTCTGGACACGCCTGGTCATGAGGTAAATTCTTACAGGTCTTTCTGTTCAAATACAAATGAAGGATAGGTGGAATATCTCTCAGAGACATGTCAAGCTCAATAGCTTCGTTGACAATGCCAGTAATTAGCTCTAATTGATCCCAAAAAAGTGTACTCAAAGATGTCTCACTTTCAACTCAGCTCCTTTGATTTATAGGCATTCAGTGCAATGCGGGCACGGGGAGCAAAAGTGACTGATATTGCCATTATAGTCGTTGCTGCGGATGATGGAGTTCGTCCACAAACAAATGAAGCTATAGCCCATGCAAAGGCTGCTGATGTGCCAATTGTAGTCGCAATCAATAAGGTACAGAACTGCAGATGCTTCTTGAGGTTTTCTCTTGGTTAAAGTCAAATATGACAATGCAAAGCGACTCAAATGAAGTGATGATGATAATATCAATTTTATACTGCAGATAGATAAGGAGGGAGCAAGTCCAGAGCGAGTAATGCAAGAGCTTTCTTCTATCGGATTGATGCCAGAGGAATGGGGTGGTGATGTACCTATGGTTCCGGTGCGCATCTCTGTCAAATATTATGTGCTATTTTGAGTTGATGCATGATTTTCTTATTAAATGTAATTCAATTTAGAATTTTTTTTTTGGTTGTAAGAAATAATTGGTTTTGTCCTGAGAATGGATAGGCTGAAACAGTTGTATATTTGCCTGGTGTCTATATGTGATGCTTTATTCTACGCAAATGCAGCTGACCAAGACTATAAGCAAGAGAAATTCCTTTTCTCGATGAAACATCTAGTCTACAAATTGCATGTTGACTATCTAATAATAAAACAATTTAGAACATTGCATATTTCAGCATCAAATTCCATGACTTTATAACAATAAAAGCTGTATCCAACTTTTGGGTGTATTTCAGGTGAGTGCCCTTACTGGACAAAATGTGAACGAACTACTAGAAACTG
>MU227991.1:259611-297128 GCA_018584345.1 Thuja plicata | reverse complement strand
TCCCGAGGCAAATAAGCCAAATTCTGTCCTAACTTTTTTGTGCATTTCATCATCTTGGAAGAGTCTTACAAAGGCTTTGTAGCACCCATTAGCAACTTCTTCATCCGCATATGGTGCTACTCTATCTGGCATACCAAGTATTTCAGCACTATAATACCTCGGAGATAAGGCATATGCAAGGAGGTGCAATGGGGTGGTCATCTTTTCCCAACGATGATGAATGATTGTTTTCACCGTGTTGCATAAGTTTTCACACTGTGTGGGGTCATTCTCATGTTTTTGTATTTCAATTTTTACCTTCTCCACCATTGTGTCCATGTCGTCATAGACATCCCCCAAACAAGGTTTATCAGTGTCTGCGAATCGGAGCATAGTCATGATAGGCTCGGTGAAATCCAATACAAATTGCACACGAGCCCACCAATTGTCATCCAACATGACTATTACAAATTGCACACGAGCCCACCAATTATCATCCAACATGACAACACTACAACATTCATCACATGATCTAGGATATGATCATCTTCATCATATGCCAACAATTAATACCCTTTTACTTCGGGCAGTTGGTGTCTTCATGGTCACTTGGTGCACCATTTGCACAATAATTGTACATTGTCTTTCTTATTCTGTTAGTTTCTCGCAAAATGTCCCCATTCACTACATTGTAGGCATTGTATGATAGGACGTCCTCTAGAGTCGTACTGTATTTGATTCCACCCTCGTTGATTTCCATAACTGCTTAGTGATACATTTTGAGGTGAGTGGACTCTCCTTATGTGAAGAGTACTTGTGTACTTCTAGTCTTTAAATTATATGGACACTCCTTTATTGAATGACCCATAAACTGGCAAATCTCACAAAACATCATTTTAGAACAATCACCTTTCATGTGCCCCTCAATTTTGCACTTAGTACACCATTGTTCATCACCTTGTTTATTGGTTCCTTTCTCGGCCTTCAATTCTTTCATTGTTCTCATCATATCTTGTTGTAGGGGCTTGGATTGTTGTCGATTCATCATTACTACTACCCTCAGTGCTCTCATCATCGTTCATCTTCCTCTTCCCTCCGGAGTATGTCTTGTTCTCACTCTCAATGTCCATCACCTGATTGTAGGCATTGGCATACGAGGACGAAGGCCCCAATTTCATCTTTTCAGATTCAAGGGAATTAGTCCCTCAATGAACCACCTCTTCTTCAACATGTCGGCTGGCTGATTCTCCAACTTGACCAGCAATTCCTTGAGCCTACGATTGTAAGCCCGTACATTCTCATTCTTCCCTTGTTGGTATTACATATTTCGACGACAATCTCATTATTGTCTCAAAGCAGTTTAAACTCAGCCACAAATGCCCTCTTGAGCATGTCCGAAGAGGTTGTGGATGAAGCTTCCAGTTCTGTGAACTAGTCAATGGTTGTATCCTGAAGTGTTACTGGAAACACTCTCAGCCGATAGTCCTTGTCCTCCTGACCGCTTGCTACCCAGATAGTCTCACATGTCTTCCAGTGCCTCGTAGGATTTTCTTTCCCGTTCCTCGTGAACTTCGACAGTTTTTGTCGATCCACATTCGGACTTGTCGGAGGAGTCACCATCTTTTTCACTTGCTTGCTCCCTTGTGTGTTGGACTTGGGTGGATTGTTTTGACCGTTATGTTCTAGTGCTTCCCCTACACTCTCGGCCACAAGCGTGTCCTCTACATGTCTACCTCCAACATCCCCAACACCTTGGATACTTTCAGGTTCTGACTCGTTCGTGTACTCCTTCTGCCGGGGGTCTTCGGTTCGGATCCTCCAATTCTGGGTTCCCTAAGATGGATAGATTCTTAATGCTATGGAATATGTCTGTTAGTTCAAGATTTCCTTCTTCATACTTCTTAGGATATTTTTAGTCCAGGAGTGGTAAGTGTCTGGCAATATCCTCCCACTCACTCCACGTACGATTTGTGCCTTCCTTGTCAGATTGTTTCCTTCCCTCCCTACTACGACTTTGGCTAACACTTCGGCTTTTCCTTCATTTTTGGAAAGGGCTCTGACTTGGGAATCGTCCAATTGGATTTTCCTCAAATTTTATTTGTAATCTTCTCCTTCGTTCTCTTTGTTCTACAATCCTTAAAGATTGCTTGATCACTTGGTCTTGACCACCTTGTGGCCTCTTCTGGCCTTTATTGGGATCCAAGGGCATGAATCACGCAATGTTGACCCAATTTCTTCTAAGACAACGATGCCAAATGTTTATTGCTATACCTGGTAAATTACAAAAATGAAATAATAATATAGATGGTAGCACGTACTAAATTTAGGAGTAAAATATTTCTTTATTTGCTCATGAATTCATTATAGAGAAGAAGACTAGAGATGCTCGACCAAGGATTACAATTCATCTGACTATATTATACTCCCTTTGTAGTACACAACATATTTAAAGGACCCAATGGTTGCCAAGAGGAACACAACTGTCAACCAATTGACACTTACAACTACCCGAGAGTGACAACAAACTTAATACAGACAATTAATGCATTGATGATAACCAATATTATCAGACATAACAATAGGCACTGTAAGACGACTACATACCCCAAGGGATGGATCTAGTCCTAGTTGGATATTCTTGCCTCGTGTGGGCCAAATGACGGATTGGTTACCCCAAAGGATGGATCTAGTCCTATTTGGACGTTCCTGCCTCTTGTGGGCCAAGTGATGAATTGGTTACCCTAAGAGATGGATCTAGTCCTAGTTGAACGTTCTTGCCTCTCGCGGGCTAAGTGATGAATTGGTTACTCCAAGAGATGGATCTAGTTCTGGTTGGATGTTCTTGCCTCTTGTGGGCTAAGAGATAAATTGATTACCAAAAGGGATGAAGCTGGTCATAGTTGGATGTCCCTGCCTCTTGTGGGCCAAGTGAATTATGTCTACATATATTTGTGTGTATGCTCCGTGTATTCTTGTGTATACTTTGTGTATGCTTTGTGTCTTCATGCATTCATATGTATAATTCGTGTTTTCAAGTGTATGCTCTGTCTTTGGTTTTGTTTTTGATTGGTCTAGAATATGAGAATAATTAGAGTGAACCAAAAGATACGAATTTATTACATTTGAGGTCATAGATGTGAGTCATGCTATCATGCAAACATTGGGTTTTGCAAATACAATTGGCACCATAATGAGATGGCCTCAATCCTTTTCTCTAGAAGATGAGAGAAAACTCCCCTTAATTTAAACCTTTCCGAGTTCCAACTATTGATCATAATTCACATTCGAAACAAGGGAGAAAACATATATGATAATATAAGAGTAGCGCAATGGACAGTGGATTACGGATAGGTCTCCATGATCATTCAATCATTGCTTGAGGACAAGCAATTTTGGTAGGGAAGGACTGTCATGTCCCTTGTCTCAAACCCTAGTTGCAAAAGAAAATCGCGCAGTTGAATACTAACAGCAGTGGTTTTATTAAAAAGATGACGATTTCCCTTAACAACAAAGCTATTTATAACAAGTGGCTAACTATGGAGGGGTGCAACATTTTTTGAAATAAGAACCGACCTATTAATAACAAGCAGCGGCTAAGTAAATTGTAATATAAGCCGACTCCAATGTTAATAATCAGCGGTTAATTTATTATTAATTAAGCTGTCTTCCTATCTATTATGAAGAGGTCTGACCTGGAGGAGGTGCGACTATAGAATTGGAGAGGCGCTGAGGAAGAAATGTGTCTTTTCCGTCCTAAGGAGAAGATATAAAGGTCTCAAGGATCGACTCCAAGATAGCATGGATCCAAGCAACACAGAAGACAAGCAGCAAACAACCGTCGAGCAGAATATTATTTACAACAGATCAAATTGCAATAACACTTTCAGCTATTGTGGGCAAAATAGTCATGGCCTTGATCTACCATTGAAGGAACAGCAAGCAGGAGAATTTGATTGACTTCATCGACTATGACAATACCAGGCCGTGACTACCAATTGGAAGCAGATTGTGGTTTCCATAATGAGTAGATAATAGTTATTATTGTGTGCCAACCATGACTATGGCAGGGAGTGGTTGCCTTATGGACAGTTTCCCCTTTCCTCTATGAGTAAGCGATCTCTACACGATAAGGGTAATTAAGGCAAACAGACATAAATTAAGGAAGATGATTAGTTGCTGAGAGGGTGCGATGGGTAACAAATGAGAAACATCCCCTCTCATCGGTCACACCCCTAAAGAAAGGTCACCACCCCTCAGACACAATATAGGGGTATAAGAGATACCCACCAGCAGTCAAGGAAGACATCATTGAAGGTGCAGGAATCTGTGTATACAAAATCATATCAATCAAGAGCAGTTGTCAAGGAGAATTACATAGGCATCACAATCCAGAAATCTGAATAGGATTCAGAAGTAAGTCAACCATTTTGTATTTTCAAGTGTTGGTATACAACAGCAACGAAGAAAGAAGATTAGAAGCACTCAGTCAAACCAGGAATTGCAGACTCAGAATAAATACATTAAACATCAGTTTACATACTTATCAAACATTGTGACTCTTAATCAAGGCATTAAGTTGACAACTTGCATCTCCAAATATAGTCCAAACCCTATTTAGGAATTCTAGGTCAAATCAAGTCCTAATTGGGGACATTACAGGAATTTGATGCGAAGAGTTACAAGTGCATCTTTGTAGGCTATAGTGTAAAATCCAAAGCTTGGAGACTATGGGATGTGATGTTGAAAAGATTCTCATTTGCAAAGATATTTGACAAAGAGAAGAGCGTATTGGATGATAAGTGCACAGTGATTCCCAATCTACTTGCTCCTAATATGTGCTCTCCCACTCATGGTTCCTTGATGTTGAATTTGTCAAATATAGATACAGGGAGCAACAAAAGAGCAATTATTGAGCAAGTTGAAGAAAGTGAATAGACTACACAAGAGAAGTTAAAAGCCTCTAGCAATGGCAGCGAAATGCCTAAATGGGCTAGTCAGTCCCTTTGTGATGCTATAGTGGAGGTAGATGTGCTGGATGTAGGAGCAAGATATGCTTGTTTTCTCTTAGTCAAAATATGCCAAATATTTTGTTGACACGCTTTAAGATGGAGCATGCTAAAGTTGCCAAAATTATGTGTGATCTTGGTATTAATTTGTCAAAGGAAACATGGACAGAAGAGAAGATCCTACATAATATCAAACACTAGTGGGAACTTTGTGGTAATTCACCAATGCTCAGACTAACATCCGTTTTGCTATTGGATTGGTGGCCATGTTTATGTAGGAACCGCAAAATAGTCATATGAAAGTTGCAAGGCGTACCTTGAGACATGTGCAGGGGACTTCGTATTTTGTCCGTGAGATCGAAAGAGGATAGATCTAGATTGTGTAGGAGATCTTGGTGATAGGAGTTCTATATTAGGTTATGTCTTCTTGTTGGGAGTTTTGTTGATCTTGTGGTCCTCCAAGAAGCATAACAATGTTTTACAATAAACAACAGAGGCATATACATTTGACTAGCTTAAGTGTTGAATGATGTAGTGTGGTTATGCGAGATGCTAGATCACTTACATGTGCCAAAAAAATAAAATGCTAGTGGTTCACTGTTACAATCAAAGGACTTTTTAGATTACCAGGAATCTTGTCTTTCATGCAAGGACTAAGCACATTGAGATCAAATTACACAAGGTTTGTGAACTGGTGGAGCTTTAGAAGTTTTGATAGGCTATGTTGGGATAGAGGACATCATGCTGGATATCTTCACAAGGCAACAATTTCATCTCAAAGAGCTTGTCATGGATGGTGACTGTTGTTATTACTTATGACATTGTCTTACTTGTCTCTATGAGTGTTATACTAATTTAAATATTTTGCTATAAATCCTTTAGTTTCACATTTATGGGGGTGTTAGAATGTAAATGTTGCATCGTGCAGGAGATCTTGATGATAGGAGTTCTATTTTAGGCTGTCTTCATGTTGGGAGTTTTGTTCTTCTTGTATTCCATGTTCCTTCAAGAAGCATAATAATGTTTTACAATAAACAATAGAGGCATAAACATTCGACTAGCTCAAGTGTTTAATGACGTAGTATGGCTATGCGAGATGCTAGATCACTTACATGTGCCAAAAAAAATGCCAGTGGTTCACTGTTACAGTCAAAGTGCTCTTTAGATTACCAAGAATCTTGTCTTTCATGCAAGGACCAAGCATATTGAGATCAAATTACATAAGTTTCATGAACTGTTGGAGCTTTAGAAGTTTTGATAGGCTATGAGGGATAGAGGATCTCATATTGGATATCTTCACAAGGCAACAATTTCATCTCCAAGAGCTTGTCATGGATGGTGATTGTTGTTATGACTTACTTGTCTCTATGAGTGGTAATTGTTGTTACCCTAATTTAAATTTTTTGCTATAAATCCTTAAGTTTCACAATTAGGGGGGTGTTAGAGTGTTAATGTTGCATCGTGCAGATTTATCCCTCATGTAATCACTTATGATATAATGGTACAGTCTGCCTATATTTAGTTTGTGGGTTTATCCCACATGGACTGTACCTCATAAGTCACAAGTTTAGTGCCGCTATTTATAGAGGTCAGTTGTATAATGTAATTACAGTGAAGCAATAACTGTGAATGAGAGAGGTAAAGGATACCTAATGTATCCATTTTAATGTGTGTCTTTTTCACTCTTTTCCTTTTATCACACAATTCCTATGTGCAGTGTTATTTCTACCAATACTTGATCCTGGGAAGCACTCTATTAATATCTATATTGATTTAATTTTTTATTTTTTCCCTTCCAATTGTTCTCCATAGAATCACTTTTCTGTTTCAGTTCCCATGCGCGCTGGTTTGAACATGATTGATGTTGTCTGCTTCCTAGTTGCAGCTGTTGATTAGTAAGACAGATAATGTCTCCTTGCTTGTGCATCACCACCATATTGTTGACTCATTTAGGTCGATTTCAATGTTCTGAGAAGGCTCATACTGTGAGGTTCTAACTTCTATGTACTTTCCTACTTGCTAACTTTTTTCTTTTTTTTGGACCAAGATTCTATAACTGTCTTGGAGATGTCAACCATGAAGAAAAAATTATTTTTTTATATCTCCACTTATGAAGTCTAATGATTATTTTGCATGGTTTGCTCTATTTTGAGCCCCATAATTTGCCAATCCCAGCTTCTGCATTCAAATTCCCAGTCACATGCGTATATTGATTAGCATGCATGAATTGCACAACCTACCTTTATCCATATCAGAGTTTTTAAAGTAGTGCGTCTGTAGAATTTGTTTGTTCATTAATCATTTTAAATGATGCGTGTGTATCCCCCATATGTTGTATCCCTTTCATTTCTTGTGTCATAGGTTAGCTTGTTTTCGCTTCTAAGGACTAAGGTTCCTGCAGTGCTATTAGTGCAATTTACCAAGATTTCGATCATATGAACTTTAATGTGGACTCCCTGTGATCTTAAAGAGGCCCTCAGGTTCAGCTCTAGTCAGGTTGCTTTAACAGCTTCATTGCATGGCTTGACCTTATTGTGTATTTGCTTTTATTTTTTATATTTTTGACAGAACATCTACCATTAGTTGTCGTACACACATGTAAATTTTTTAAATGCATACTTGCAAGCATGTGATAAACCCATATACCTTATACATGAGATAATGGAACTTCTCTGGATAAGTTTACATAGAGAACTACTTGGCTTGTATTGGCAGAATGCCTTCAAAATCAACTAGCTAATTGATGGATTGCTTCTTGCGCTTGTTGTGCATCCGAACATTGAGCTAAGAATCCTTAACCAACAATTTGTTGAAAATCTTAATTTGTATCCTTAGGATGAGTGATGGAAACCTTATTTAAATGAGATGGCTCACAGCACTTGAGCTGGTTTGTATTGACAATATCATAGATGCGAAATGGAGCTGGAAGATCAAGGCAAAAGACATTCGGCCCAACTGTTAGGAGAATAGTTGCGATGTTTTTTTTTAAAACTTTGATTAGATGTTGTTTGTTACATCTTTGATTATCTGAGTGAAGCAAAACACCATCACAAGATTTTGGAAAAAATGAGGTAATTGATGTTCATTGTGGATTGCCTTGAATTTTATCCAAGTGTATTGGAAATTATCATTTATGTCAGCATGAAAATTAGCCAAATTTTGCAAAATGGAAGAACATTTGCCTAGCTCCTTATTTTGGTGAGTCATAGTTGTGGCTGGAAGAGTGGCTAGAATATCACAAGTTGTTAAAGATTGGATTCCTCATAGACTTTGAACAGACATTTCCCCATGTAGATTGCTGTTGGTCAGTTCTAACTGCACTGAATGACACGCATGTAGTTCTACTACTTATTATTTTGGTGATGATAAATGTATATTGCATGGCCTGAGGTGCAATCAACAGCATCGGTTTTGGTTTGCAGATGAAATGAAGTGAAGTATAGCTGAAATTGTGAAGATTACCAGTGACTGCCAACAGCAATTGCAATGAAGAAGCCTGATTTGCGATTTGAAATGATGGAAAGTAGCAGCCAAAATTTTCTTGAAACATGTTTGAGAACAAGTTGGTATATTGTGGAGCATCATTCGTCTTGGCATCAACTGTCTTGATGCATGACATAAAGGTGGGTGTTCTGTGAAACCCACATACCTCTGTCATGTCCCTGTTTGAAACCCTAATTGTGATATCCCCGTCCTTTTCACATAAATTTTGTGAAGTCTCTGCAAGACAAAATTGCAAAAATGATAATTAAATGAAGGATATCGATTAAGGCATTTACCAAGGAAGGAAGGAACATCCATTAAACATAAATTAATGGGAGATGTTGACTTGTATATTGCTAAGAAGTATTGAATTCAAGGAACAGTATAATATCAACGAAGGCATCTTGTAAGCAGATCAAATATGTGGAAGGAAGTGACAGAAGTTTATCGATTTATTGGAGGAACAAAACCACTCCTATGATTAGTCAGCCAATGGTGATTTCAATTAAGTAACGTAAGGTTAAGTCAAACATCAAGCGGCAGGTGTAAGACAATGAGTCCTTGCAGATGGTGACTTTAGTAACAATCAAAGAACAATGATTATGTCGACTCCTTAATTACAAAAGGGGTTGACTATGACATAACGAGCATTAAGAAATTATAATGAACACTTAGTATTATCCTTACAAGTTGAGGTCAGTGATATATATCAATTGTGTTCAAGCTGCTGGTCATGAAGAGGTGATGGCAACTGGCCCTATCCTCATTGCTGGAGTATTTAGAACACAGCCAACAATCCAAACTGATGCCAAATACTGATTAATATTATCGATTATAGTTTGTCAAGTACAACTCAGCGACTCTGATTAGGTGGCAGCAATTGGCTATCGATATTCTACTAGTCAGGTCGAGTTTGGTAGTTAATAGCATCGGTTATGATTAACAAATGGATTTAAGACTGGGCAGCGATAACACACAAATATTAATAACAGCAACTAATATAAACATCGCTAAGAATAGTCAAAGGCATATCGATGTCATCTTAAGGAGACACGATGCCTATAACAAATCAATTTGTTATGAAATGGTATGATACCTATTGAAGGGATGTCTCTGAATTACAACCATTCCCACCTGCAAGGTATAAGATGAAGTTCAAACACATTTCAGCAATCATCGAAGAGTTTGAGAATATAAAATATATTCGGTATTCATTGCAACAAAGAGATCAGAAGGGAAAAAATTCATATTTATTTGCTGACAAGCATCATGAAACAGCTAGTTGGTATCCTGTAACTTATCTATACATCAATACTGATTTACAGAATATTATATCTGAATGCTAGTAAGAATAAGTGCCAATATATGGTCCGGTATATTTACTGTAGCTTTAATATCAGTTTATAATAGTGAAATCAGAAATATATATATATATATATATATATATATATATATATATAAGTTGTATTATATTTATACATGTATATTCATAACTAGTCATAAATCCATTTGAAGTTAGTACACTCCTAGCCTATTCCTTAATCACTCGCTATTGCCCCTTAAGAGGATAGGTTGGTTTTGTTAGGGAGAGGCGGAGTAAATCCTCACAAGGTAGGTGAATCCCAAGATGGGATATGGATGGGGTCCTAAAGCCTTGCGGGAGCCTACTTGTAGATTGGTTTCCAAGTGCCCTATGACAAGTAAATCCTCATCCTCCTTAGGGTTGATGATTAGGAGAGAAGTAAGGAATTGGTGCTTAAGTATGTTAACTGTCAAATGTATTATGAATCATTAATTGATTCTTAATTTAATTTGATCTAAAAGAAAGTGATGTATGTTAATCATTGGGAATTTGCAGCCTCCTACCAGGGGACATTACAACCTCAACAAATTTGAAATCATTTTGGTGCCAAGTATTAGGAATTTTAATGAAAATTCAAAGTTGTGAAAGAAACAATTTCTTCAGAAGGCAACAGTAAATCAATCTAGCAGTGTGTAGAATTCAGGATAAAAATATTATAATCATCCAAGAGTGAACCTTCATTGGGAATAAAATCAGTAGTCCAGTGCAATACACTAACTATCATGCAGATTATTGAAGATTTGAAAGATAAATGACAAGTGAGACTGGAATTAGCAAATAATACAAGTATGAAAGTAGTGCTGCTTCAATGGCAGCCTTTAAAAAGCAATAGTTTAAAAAATAAAGAGAGCGCTACATTTGTGCTATACTTGATACGTGCCAATAGGGATAACACCTCTAATTGTCCTATTTTGAGACAATTAAAGGTCATTTATATGTTTAAGATCTAATTTTTTGAAACTAGGGGGCCTAGTGACATTCATAGGACATGTGGCATAAATTATGGTTCATGCATGGGCTTGTAGTGGTTAGACTTAACGGAGTATAATGTTCATCAATTCCATTGCTCAATGGTGAATGTTGTCCTCAATTTTGCATTCACAAAATTGAACAACCCTGCGCAATTTTCTTGTAATTGGTAGTAGTTCCCTCTAAGGATGTAGATGCTTTGAAAGAGGTTTATTTGAGGGAATCAGTCATCCCTTGATTCACCTCAGATTTTACTTCTTACGAGCATTTAGCGTTTCTTGTTTTACTTTGTTTTGTGTTTTGTTTTTGGTTTCATTTTCCTCGTAGGTTTGTAGTCTTTGCAATCCCGCTCGTTTCGAGCTCTCTTAGGCATCATTTGGATTAGTCTAGCTCAAGTTATAGGCTTTTCAATATCCCGACAGTGGGGTTTTTCAAGTAGACTTCTTTGAAAAATCATTAAAAAGGTGGACTTTTTCTGCTCAATTGCATAGACTAAGAGTTCGTTTTATGTGTAAGATGGATTTAAAACTCCATTTTAAAATTTCACATCATTCTGTGAAGTTTTGCTTAAAGATTTTAATGGCAGTGGGTTTTTCAATCATATATGCATATCAAGTCATTAAAATTTAAGTTGCATATAAAATTACATTCTTTCTTTATTAAGTGGACTTTTTAATAACATCTGCATATTCAATTTGAATATATATGTTGTAATTAAGTCTACTTCAGTTGGCAAGATAAAAGAGTGGGCTTTTTGAATTAGATCACATTCATTTTTAAGTTATTTAGTTTTCCTTTTTAACTTAAGTGAATAGTGGGGTTTTTATTTTGAAATGCATATGTAAGTATATGTATTTTCACTTAAAACTCATTGTATTCTTTCTAAAAAACTCATGTTCTCATCTTTTATGCCAATGGTGGCGTTTTTTTATCCTTTTTACATATGCTTTTGCTCTCTAAAAACACGTTTTCCTTTATCCAAAATGGAGGGCGTCGGTTTTTGCTTCAATTGCATGTCATTTGATATGATTAAACATATGCCGAAGTCTATTTAAAATGCGTTTTTATTGTTATAAGCAGAAGGCGTCATTTTTATAGTAACTTGCATATTGTTAAAAGGCTGCTCTATATGTAAAAAGTTTATTAAAACCCGTGTATGTCTTGAATGAGGTTGCATTTTGCTGAGGGAGACTTGGGCGTAATTTTTGGATGCATTTGTATAAATTTTAAAGCCGAAATACATATGTAAATTACATATGAAAAAAAAACCATGTTTATGCTTTAAAGCTACAGGTGGTGTTTTTAGAGTCTTTTACATCTTGAGGAATATGGAATAGGGTTTCCAAAGCCCGTTTTTCTTCATTAAAGACCATGGTTTCCTCAAAGCTCATATGGCGTCGAGTTTTATTGGATTACTTGCTGAGTCATATGCCATGTGCTCACTAAAACCCGTCATTTCTCCTAGGCATCGTTTTTGTGTGGAATGACATGTATGTTTTGAAGCCTCCAACACATATATGTAAAGCATTTCAAGAAACCCGTTGTGTAATATCCCCTGCCCAGATATTTATTCAAAACTGTCTGAAATTTTATCACTTTGACTGTGAGTTTGATATTTGTTTTAAGTCTCTAGTGGAGATGTGTAACATTCCTTTTTATATGCAGATTCAGTCTTCTCACATAAGATTATAATGACGAGCATCAAACAATAATGTTTCTACGCAGGACTAGATTGCAGGAGACTTGAACAACAAAATAATGTTTGCAGATATAACACTCAACCAGTCTGATCTAGATTTTGATATTAAGAAAGTCGAGACCAAATGTAACCATACAATCACCAAACTAATCCGAACTCATACAATCCAACTCATATCAACTATATATATATGGAGAAAAGGAGAGAACGAGTTAGTGCACCTGTCGCTGGAGATTCTAGTTAATGCTGTCAGCGGTAATGTCTCTATGACAACGAACTGGCTGAATAGGGGGGTGCTGCGACTTGTAGCTGCAAAAATGCCACTGACTGATGTGGCTGCACTGTCTGTGAAGGTGGCTGCTACGGGAGGATGCTGCAGCTGACCACGCGGGGTCTATTACCTCAGCCCGCGGCCTCCTTTCTGTCTGATATGCGTTGGCCTCTAAGATAAGACCAGGCCCGATAATGGTTGGATCACGCTGTCACCAGTTGAAGACAATGCATGGATGTCCAAACTCCCACGTAGGTGGCTGAGACTGCCCAGGCTGTGTGTCACCTGTCTACACTTCCAAATCTCCTCACGTCACCAGAGAGTATGAGGTCTGTAGTTCTCACGTCCAATCTCCCACTTATTTGCAAACTGAAAACTGTAGGAGAAGTATCGTACCCTGCTAGAAGGAATAGAAATTACTTGTGGACTGGGTACTGCTACGGTTTGGCTGTGTATCGAGTTACTGGTGCTATACTGGATATGGCTTAAAATCTGAACAATATGAACTGTTCATAGCTGCAGAACTTGACGCCAAATTCGAAAACTTACTTGCTTGCCAAGCTGGAAATTCAATACCACCAATAAGCTGTTTCCTGTGCAATTAATTCAAATATGAAATCTGTATGATTCTACCCAAACTGAGAATGCTGGGGCTACGTCCAGTTTCTCAAAATCCTTAAGGGGCTACGTCCTCAAGAAATCAGTCACATTTAAGCAACCAGATATAATATCTTTAATTTCATAAATTTCATTGTACTTTCCCAAGGAAGATCTCCTTCCTTTATCACCTCGAAATGAGAGCCATTACATCCAAATAGGCAATGTGGGATAAAAAAGCACTTTCGTCTTTTAGTCACTTAAGTCACTTTATAAAATAGAGTAACTTAAAATTATAATATTAAAGTGACTTTATAACAATACCAATACTTTATGAAATAAAGTATCCCAACTATAGAGTCTGAACTCAGATATAAAATAAATGCCCAAGTAACCCTGTGACTGACTGGCATCCTCTGAAAAGCAGCCATTAGACTATCCGGATGGCTAGATAGGCTATTCAGGCATAAAATTGCATTACTGCAGAAAAGGGGACATTACACGTTGCTTGTTAAATGGCATATGCGAAATGTTTTAAGAGTTGTGGGTGGCGTTTTTAGGAGAGACTGCATATGGTTCGCATCTCCTAAATCAATATGCAATCATGCTATTTGGGCGCTGTTTTTATGAGGAGTTGCATATGAATGACTTACCATTCCTCATTCAAAATTGTTTCATTAAAACTTGTTTTCTCTCCATAAGAAAACAACGTTTTCTCCTTTAAGATCTATGATGGGATTTTTGAATACAACTTGCATCAAAAACATGAAATCCTTTCACACTTAGCTGCATTTTAGAAGGGAAAGCCCGTCTAGGGCATCACAAAGAAGAAAAATGGTTTTATATACAATCACTCCTCCAAAATCCGCCATAGATCTCTAAGATTTTCGAAATTCTTCCATTGCTTGGCATTTTGGTAAGTTATTCTTCTTTAAATCAGAGCGTTTTCTTCCATGCTTGAATCGAAATGCAAACTCGTGTTAAAATGCTGTTTTTCTTTCACTTTGCATGTAGAATTTGAATCAACTAGGGCATGTTTTGTTTGAATTGTTCCAAGTTAGTTGCTGATTTTGTGCAATCTATGAATGCGTGGAAGACATTTGTCTTTTCTCTTTCCATGAATCATGCAAATGCATTTATTTAGCATGAGGAATTAATCGAACTCATTGCCGATATATCTCCAAACTTGCACTCCAAATCTAAACTCAAAATTCTTAATTATTTTCAGAATTTCAAAGTTTGAGAGAGTTGTTTTTCCTTTGCATTCCAAGGAGAAGGTATGGATTTTCTTTCTTTCCTCTTGTTGCACATATGTACATTTTCATTTCTTTTTAAGTTTTATGTGCTTGTTTTTACATTTCCATCTTTCTTCTCTCATTTTCTTCTAAGTTGCATATGAGGATGTCATTTATCTTCATATGCAATCGGGATTAAAACCCCGTTCTTGATGGTGATTTTCCAAAAAGACCAAGTGCTGCCCTATATGCAAAATGTGATGAAAAATCCACCTTTTCCACATTTACATGTCAAAAGACAAATGTAAGCTTCCAACTTGCAAGATAGCCAAATAAAGCCAACCTTTTGTGACCTTTTTGACTTTCCCTAAATATGCACGTTCTTCCAAAAAGCCCACCATACATATGGCATGTTCATTCGTGAGCAAAAACACTTTCCCATACACCTTCCATAAATTCAAAGCTTGTTATTCATTCATATGTAATACTCCAGAGAAACCTCGTTTTTCATCTTTCTTCCACTCACTTGTGAGATGCATCAAGTTTGTTCTTCCCATGATGCAAGTTCTTGTTGCAAGTTGAAGAAAGATCTTCTCATGTTCTTCCCAAGATGCAAGGATACAAAGCAAGAGCAATCATATGATGGAGCCAGAAAAGGAGGTGGAAAGTGTTGAATGATGAGTATGTAGAATGCTTTCAAGACTTAAACAAAGAGACATAGATGCTTTCTAGCAATCACCACTATGATGCAGAACAATCAAGGATGGAGATTCACGTTCCGATTTGAGATGCTTTCGCCAACCAGAACACATCAATCATAAGGCATCCTGTATCAGCATAAAGGCCGATTGAGGATGATGCAAATAGATGTCGTGTCTTGTCAGACACTTAGAATATTTCATTGTGCATTTTGTAATTTGTAATTGACAGATTACATGCTATGTAAGAATAAGATGTAATTGCATGTGATAGTATCACATGCGAAGTAGTCTCATGTAATCATGTTGCGAGTACATTAGGTCTTGCAGCATTGAATAAGTCAAAGTTAGTTAGTTAGGGATAAGTATTGAATAAGTCAAGGTGGTTAAGGGTTTCCCTTTTCTTTTCCACTTTTCTCTCTCCTCTTTTCCTATATAAAAGAGGGAGCTCATTGTAAATAATCATCTTTTGTTGTGTGCAAGTAAACTATAGGCAAACATTTTGAGTTCTGAAGACTTTGTGTTTCATTGTAAAAGAGTTGAGCATTTGAATAAAGGAATAGAGATTGATAGACTTTGAGTTGTTGTCTCGACCATTAATGAATGTATTCTTATGTTGCATTTGTTGATCCTTGTTCAGATTAAATAGTTATCTTGTTTATATCATTGGAGCACCTTTAATCCAAGTTTTTTGAAGACTTTGTGCTTCAAAAGATCGAGGTTACTATAGAGAAGTAGTGGCTGCAACATTTCAAAGTTGAAGACTTTGGGCTTCAGTGTTGGAATTTTAAATCAATTAGAGGGTGTTCAAGGGAAGACTTTGAGCTTTCTTGTACATCCGAAATTAGAGTGATTACTTGAAGTAAGGTTAAGAGACTTTGAGTTCTTATATTTCATCTATAGATAAAATCAACTGCTGTCTTAAAGGATTGTTTTTAAGTCATTCCTTGAGCCACCGATATTACTGTAGCAAGGAGAATTGTGTGTGATACAGTTCAGTTTTACTTGAAGCCACCTGCGGTAAGAAGGGAGCCTCCCCTATTGCTGAGAGGAGAGCAATCTCACATACTGCTGCCTAAAAGAAACATTTTGCCAAGTTGTAGTCTCAGTGACTTGCAAAATATTTAGCCAACAGTGAGAGCAATAGATTGGAATTTGGATCCATTAATGGATCCTTGTGCATTCTAAAATGACCTAGGGGACAAATTGCCACATTGAGTTGGTCAAGTTTGCCTAGGGAGGTCTAATTATGTATTTATTTAATTCTTTATAGAATTACTACATTATAGAAATGTGCAAAGTTGCTTTTGGACAACCTATTAATAGTGCTATGCACACTGTAACCAAGAGGATGGTACTGTTCCAAGGTAGAATATCTGCAATCATGAATTTTTGTTGATTTGTCAAATTTTTCAGTTTTCAGTGTGTTGTGAAGATGATGATTTTCTTATGATAGATGCAATTTTCTTACTATCCAAACTTGTGTGAATGGTGAATTTTGTTATGCTCAATGTAAAATTCATTGTTTAATCTTGTGTGAAAGGATTTGCAAATTGTGAAAAAATGATCAATAAATTCAGGCTTTGGATTGGTTTTATTAATTAGGAGATGTTATTTATTCGCTACTCTGCCACTTTCCCTAATAAATCTGCAAAACTTAATGAAACCTATTTTACTACTTAATCATTGTTTGTAAGCACAATTTTCTGTTCTTTGCAAACTACCTAGGAATGCATGCATGAACATCTGTACTGTTGGGAAACACTAAAAAACTTTGCAGTAGGTGCTTACAAGCTGGTTTGTATAAATCCCAGTGTGAAAATTCCATTTGGATCCTGTACTCTAAGGATAGATGTTGGAAGTACGTGTCATGTCTCCTTTCTCCTGCCAGTGATTTGATGTTAATTAATTAAAAATTGTGGTTTTTAACACTATATTATTATACTTTATAAAATGCAGTAATAAAAATTAATAAAATAAAAAGAGTACACAATAAAATAAAAACAAATTCAAATTGAAGTGCCAAAATTGAGCCCATGGGTCCCAAACACGAAAGGTGTAACAGTATAACTAGAAGTTCAATCTGTTGAATATTATAGCTATGAGATAGATCTTCATCTCTGTTCTCTATTCCTTCCATAGTAATTCTCCTGTTCTTGCTGTGATTTGTCTATGTTCAATGCTGTTCTCTGTCATGAAAGATTTTGTATGACTGTTGGTGACTTCAGCGTTTTATATTCTCTCTTGTGCGTACTTCACTTCCAGCTTCATGCGTAGAAGGTATCGTGCCTTGTCGGTATCGTGGTGCTTTATTCATACTTTATGTTCACTCTTCTCTTACCTGGACTCCACGCGAATGATGATGTGGCGCCATCTTTGTTGGGCCTATGTGGACTCCACACATATGTGTATATGCTGTCATCACTGCTGGCATCCCATTTTCTTCTACCGTTTCGTATCGCGGCAAAGTGTTTTATGGTCACTTTAATATCATCGTCAGTTTTCTTTCTCCACGGCTCTACATTCTCAACGGTATCTTGGTGTTGCATCGGTTCAATTATGTGACCGGTCGCACTTGTAATTGTGTCGGTTTCTATAGTATCATGGGTAGTTCATTCTGTATCGACGATTTTCGTGTCAAGTTTTTTTTAGTTTGTTGATTTAGTGAATTTCAGAGACGTGTATGAGGTTGAGGAATTTTTCTGAATTAAAGAAATATCCTTGTATCGTGAACATTGCTCAAGCACTGTGTATGAGCAGTGAGTGTGCTCTTTCTAAATTTTGTGCATGAGTTGGTGTATTTGTGTATCGTGGCTTCTTATCAACGATATTCTATTGTTTATTATTAACTCTGATCTATGAGTGATCATTGAGTTTTGTAGACATTGAAAGGGAGCAGAGATTTTTTGTAATCTGTTCGAGAAACTGAACAAAGGATCTATTTTTGGTGGGCTGGGTTGTTTCCCTATGTGAGGAGGGTTTTTCCTAGGATACCTACTTGTGTTATCTGATTGCTTTGAATTGTTTCTTTAAATTAGTTGCAAATTCATATTTCTGGCTCACTATTTTATCATGGTATCAGAGTAGGTCTAAGGAAACGATCCAGAACTAGAAGTATTTTTACACTTTTCTATTTTCTCTACTTTCAGTTGGTTGTTTGCAGCTATTGATAATGGTGAATGGTTTGAAAGTTGAAGATAGATTGGATGGGTCTTCTAACTTCTCTTCATGGAAGTTTAGAATTCTGACTGCTCTTGAAGAGAATGATCTTCTTGACTATGTGAATTCTGAAGTTGTAGAACCTTCTGATGATGCTGACAAAATTAAATGGAGAAAGAATAAGATCACGGCCAAGAAGATGCTGATTGATTCGGTTAAGGATCATTGTAAATAATCATCTTTTGTTTTGTGCAAGTAAACTATAGGCAAAAATCTTGAGTTCTAAAGACTTTGTGTTTCATTATAAAAGAGTTGAGCATTTGAATAAAGGAATAGAGATTGACAGACGTTGAGTTGTTGTCTCGACTATTAATGGATGTATTCTTATGTTGCATTTGTTGATCCTTGTTCGGATTAAATATTTATTTTGTTTATATCATTGGAGCACCTTTAATCCAAGTTTTTTGAAGACTTTGTGCTTCAGAAGATCGGGGTTACTATAGAGAGTAGTGGCTGCAACATTTCAAAGCTGAAGACTTTGGGCTTCAGTGTTGGTATTTTAAATCCATTAGAGGGTGTTCAAGGGAAGACTTTGAGCTTTCTTGTACATCCAAAATTAGAGTGATTATTTGAAGTAAGGATAAGAGACTTTGAGTTCTTATATTATTTCATTTTTAGATAAAATCAACTGCTGTATTAAAGGATTGTTCTTAAGGCATTCCTTGAGCCACCGGTATTACTGTAGCAAAGAGAATTGTGTGTGATATAATTTAGTTTTATTTGAAGCCACCTGCGGTAAGAAGGGAGCCTCTCCTATTGTTGAGAGGAGGGAGCAATCTCACATACTGCTGCCTAAAAGAAACATTTCGCCAAGTTGTAGTCTTAGTGACTTGCAAAATATTTAGCCAACAGTGAGAGCAATAGATTGGAATTTGGCTCCATTAATGGATCCTCGTGGATTGTAAAATTACCTAGGGGACAAATTGCCACATAGAGTTGGTCAAGTTTGCCTAGGGAGGTCTAATTATGTATTTATTTAATTCTTTCTAGAATTACTACATTATACAAATGTGCAAAGTTGCTTTTGGACAACCTATTAATAGTGCTATGCACATTGTAACCAAGAGGATGTTAGTTTTCCAATGTAGAATATCTGCAATCATGAATTTTTGTTGATTTGTCAAATTCTTCAGTTTTCAGTGTGTTGTGAAGATGATGATTTTCTTATGATAGATGCAATTTTCTTACTATCCAAACTTGTGTGAATGGTGAATTTTGTTATGCTCAATGTAAAATTCATTGTTTAATTTTGTGTTAAAGGATTTGTAAATTGTGAAAAAATAATCAATAAATTCAGGCTTTGGATTGGTTTTATTAATTAGGAGATGTCATTTATTCGCTACTCTGCCACTTTCCCTAATAAATCTGCAAAACTTAATGAAACCTATTTTACTACTTAATCATTGTTTGTAAGCACAAATTTCTGTTCTTTGTAAACTACCTAGGAATGCATGCATGAACATCTGTACTTTTGGGAAACACTAAAAAACTTTGCAGTAGGTGCTTAGATGCTGGTATGGATAAATCCCGGTGCGAAAATTCCATTTGGGTCCTGTACTCTAAGGATAGTTGTTGGAAGTGCGTGTCATGTCTCCTTTCTCCTGCTAGTGATTTGATGTTAATTAATTAAAATTTTTGGTTTTTAACACTATATTATTATACTTTATAAATGCAGTAATAAAAATTAATAAAATAAAAAGAGTACACAATAAAATAAAAACAAATTCAAATTGAAGTGCCAAAATTGGGCCCATGGGTCCCAAACACGAAAGGTGTAACAGTATAACTAGAAGTTCAATCTGTTGAATATTATAGCTGCGAGATAGATCTTCATCTCTGTTCTTTGTTCCTTCCATTGTAATTCTCCTGTTGCTGCTGTGATTTGTCTATGTTCAATGCTCTGTCATGAAAGAGTTTTTACGACTGTTGGTGACTTCAGCGTTTTATATTCTCTCCTGTTTGTGCTTCACTTCCAGCTTCATGCATAGAAGGTATCGTGCCTTGTCGGCATCGTGGTGCTTTATTCATACTTTATGTTCACTCTTCTCTTACCTGGACTCCATGCGAATGATGTTATGGCTCCATCTCTGTTGGGTCTATGTGGACTCCACACATATGTGTATATGCTGTCATCACTGCTGGCATCCCATTTTCTTCTACCGTTTCGTATCGCGGCAAACTGTTTTATGGTCACTTTAATATCATCGTCAGTTTTCTTTCTCTACCGCTCCGCATTCTCAACGATATCTTGGTGTTGCATCGGTTCAATTATGTGACCTGTCGCACTTGTAATTGTGTCGGTTTTCTATAGTGTCGTGGGCAGTTCATTCTGTATCGACGATTTTCATGTCAAGTTTTTTTTTAGTTTGTTGATTTAGTGAATTTCAGAGACGTGTATGAGGTTGAGGATTTTTTCTGAAGTAAAGAAATATCCTTGTATCGTGAACATTGCTCAAGCACTGTGTATGAGCAGTGAGTGTGTTCTTTCTAAATTCTGTGCATGAGTTGGTGTATTTGTGTATCGTGGCTTCTTATCAACGATATTCTATTGTTTATTATTAACTCTGATCTATGAATGATCATTGAGTTTTGTAGACATTGAAAGGGAGCAGAGATTTTTTGTAATGTGTTCGAGAAACTGAATAAAGGATCTATTTTTGGTGGGCTGGGTTGTTTCCTTCTGTGAGGAGGGTTTTTCCTAGGATATTTACTTGTGTTATCTGATTGCTTTGAATTGTTTTTTTTAATTAGTTGCATATTCATATTTCTGGTTCACTATTTTATCATGGTATCAGAGTAGGTCTAAGGAAATGATCCAGAACCAGAAGTATTGTTACACTTTTCTATTTGCTCTCCTTTTAGTTGGTTGTTTGCAGCTATTGACAATGGTGAATGGTTTGAAAGTTTAAGATAGATTGGATGGGTCTTCTAACTTCTGTTCATGGAAGTTTAGAATTCTGACTGCTCTTGAAGAGAATGGTCTTCTTGACTATGTGAATTCTGAAGTTGTAGAACCTTTTGATGATGCTGATAAATTCAATAGAGAAAGAATAAGATCATGGCCAAGAAGATGCTGATTGATTCGGTTAAGGATCATCTGGTACCCATTATTTCCAAGTTGTGTTAAGCCAAAGAGATGTTTCAGACTCTGAAGGACCTTATGAATTCAACAACATTAGCAGAGCTCTAGCCCTGAGACGTCAACTTCTGCATGTTAAAATGGCTAGAGGGGAATCTGTAGTTTCATATTTTATGAAGATTTCAGAGTTAAAGGATCAACTTAGTGCAATTGGAGAATCTTTTGCTGATAAGGATTTGGTTATGCTTGCCATGAATGGACTTCCCCATACTTGGGAATACTTCATTCAAGGTGTCAGTGGGAGAGATGATCTTCCTAAATTTGACAGGTTGAGAGCTGATTGCATTCAAGAAGAATGCAAACTTGAAGCTAGAGGCAATGGACGTAAAAATCATCATGAAGATGATCATGTACTTGCTGCCCCAAAAGGAAAAGGGAAGAAAGGAAATTTCAAAAGATTCAGAGGTAAGAACTTTTAGTTAGTTCCTGATTCCAAAAAAAAGAAGGATCTTTCTAAGATCCAGTGCTTTAGACGTGATAAATTTGGACACTTTGCTAGAGATTGTACCTCAAGACCAAAGCCTCAAGTTGCTGCTTCAAATGTTGAGAACTCTTCTCCTCAAAGAGAGTCAAGTGAAAATTTAGAGGGATTTTGTTTTATTTCTGCACTTTCTAGCAATGTACCTACCAACATTGATACATGACTGATTGATAGTGGAGCATCTCGTCATATTGCTGGTTATCATGAGCACCTTTTCAACTTGAAGGAAAAAGATTCCCACCTTCAAGTTATTATTCGTGATGATGCAAGTTATTTTGTTAAGGGTGCTGGTTCTTCTTCCTTCCAATTGGATTTTGGAATTCTTATTCACTTGAGTGATGTTCTTTTTGTTCCTTACGTTAAGAGGAATCTGATTTCTATTTCAACATTAGAAGACAAGGGTTATCATGTTGCCTTTGCTGATGGAAAAATACTCATGGAAGAACTCCAACATTCTATCAGCTCGTGAGATTGGAGTTCTGTAACGTCCCCTTCTTGAGCTGGACACAATGAGACTAGTCGTTAGCCCATTCTGTCATGGTCTCGAGGGCTAACCAGGGCTTCAGAGGGATCCTGAGGGTATTTGGCCTAGTCAAATTTAATTATAGGCCAAACAAAGTTTGTTAATAGTTGTTTGGGGAAGACTTACTATTTTCTGTAAGTTGGCAGGGTTGTAGAGACTTCATCTTCCAGTAGTGGGGATGTAATGCGTTTCGTCAAGCTCTTTCTGACGAGCTACTATGCGTGGGATTCCGAGTTCATTTGATATATTATTTTAATGTTCAAAGTAATATCTCTTAAGTGGCTTTTTAAAACTTAATATTATTATGTTTTATTAAGTCACTTCATTAGACTTATTAAAAATCAAATCTTCCCCTTTAAAGGGAATACGTGGGCGGCTATTTAGAAGAAAGTAATACTTAGCCATGTATCTCTTATATCCCCATGGTTCACACGTGGAAATGGACTTCCTGGAGAGATTGTTAATTTGAGCCTCTTGAGGCCGACAGGGTATGCTGAGTGTTATTTTTGAATACTGGAGATTATCCAAATTCTGGAAACATCAATTGGGAAGGCTTAAGAGCTTTTGAGGATGATTCCCCTTTTAGCTATCATCTCCTTCACTGTTGAGAAGATACAATCAGGGAGACCTGTTGGTGGCGGATAGAATATCCACTGCTGGTAACATCAATTGCTTGGGAACTATTGTGTGGGATGAAGAAAGCCATTTGATAATCGTGCGGAATTGGAGTGCGGAACCAGGCTTGGAGATTGATCTTGGCCATGGTGGAAGGAGGCGATCACATCTTGCTACCCAAGTTATCAAATCGGATGGACTCAAGGCGTAGCTCCTATGGGTGATGTGTGCCAATACTGCAATCAGTTAGTGAAAACGCAGAGAGGATACAAAGGCATCATGGTCGCCAGCTCCCAGACTTTCATGCGACTTCCATATTGATATCGACGTGGGTTGCAGCTGTTCCCAACACTAGACTTGTATACGAACAATCAGTACCAGGTCTGCAGATTCGTTATTCCTGTTGTTGTATTTACATCTAATTAAGCATGTTATTTTTAAAGTATTTTGGAGGTCTGGATTCTCTTTGATGAATGAACATTAGAGTTTTTGCTGCACATGTTTCTTCTTTTCCTTACTTGCGAACAAAACGGCTATATCGCATGACATGAAAATAATTAAATTTCTGAGACCCCTTTAAGAAAATGGTTCACAAAATACCATCATTGGAAGACATTCAAGGGAGTAAAACCAGTGGCATAACAGGATAGTTTATTACAAGTTTGTCATGACAGTCTTTACAAGCTTTCAGCCCGTCCTATTCAAGCATTAGCTCATGATTCTTCAAGTTCAAGTGAGCTATGACAAAAGATTTGGACATCTAATTTTTAGAACTTTGTTTTCTATGGAGAAGGTTGTAGTTGGTCTTCCGAAGCTAAACCACAACCTTGAAGGTGTCTGCAAGGGATGCACTCTAGTTAAGAACATTAAAAGTAATTTTCATACTAGTGATAGTAGAGCAAAGGAAATCCTAGAGTTAATTCATTCTGATTTATGTGGTCCAATGTTAGTTGCTTCCCTCAGTGTTTTTTGGTATTATGTTACCTTCATTGATGACTTTTCTCGCAAGTGTTGGATTTATTTTCTTAAGTCTAAAGAATCTGATGAAGTGCTGCCCCATTTTAAAGAATTCAAAGCACTTGTTGAAAATTTATCTAACAAGAAGATTAAGATTCTAAGGTCTAATAATGGAGGAGAATATGTTTCTGGTATTTTTCATAACTTCTTTGTTGAAGCTGGTTTTAAGAGGGAGTTATGTGTCCCTTATAATCCTCAACAAAACGGTGTAGCTGAAAGAAAGAACATGACAATTGTTGAGGTAGAAAAGGCTATGATACATGATCAAAGCCTTCAAACATTTCTATGGGTTGAGGCTTGGAGGACAATAGTACACATTCAGAATCAGAGTCCTCAGATTCTAGACAACATGACTCCTGAAGAAGCTTTTACAGGTATTAGTTATTTCAGAATCTTTGGATGCCCTGTTTACATTCATGTTCCAAAAGAGAAAACAACAAAGTTAGAACTGTCAGGAAAGAAAGACATCTTTTTTGGTTATAGTGAATCTTCAAAAGCATACATAATCTACATTCCAGGTCAAAAGAAAATTGAAATCAGCAGGGATGTTTCTTTTGATGAAGATTTAGCTTGTAAGAAATCCAAAGAATCTAACATGGAATCTGATAGAGAAGACTTTGAGCATCCTCAAGACATAGATATGGCTGATCCAAATCCACCTTCAGAGATTCAGAGGGAGAATATAGATTTAGAAGACCCTGCTGATCCAATTGTTTCTATAGATACTTTAGTAGGTCCCAGTAATAGTTCAGCTAATAAGAAAAGACCTTTGTGGGCTAGGCACACTATAGAAGAGGCTGAAAAATATGCAGCCCCTCGTGGTACTTTCAGAGAGAGTAAAAGGCCTCATAAGTTTGCTGGTTATGTAGCTTTGATGAGTCACATTATAGAATCCGAACCTTCCAGTGTTGAAGAGGCTTCAATTCAGCAAGTGTGGAAGGATGCCATGATGGAGCATCAATCCATCATCAAAAATGATGTGTGGGACATTGTCCCTAGGCCTAAAACTAAATTTGTTGTTTCTTCTAAGTGGCTGTTCAAAATTAAACACACAACTGATGGGAGTGTAGAAAAGTACAATGCCAAATTTGTAGCTAGAGATTTTTCACAAAAGGAGGGCATAGACTATGAAGAGACCTTTGCATATGTAGCATGTTACACTTCTATCAGAACCATCATAGCTGTTGGAGCAGTTAAGGGTTGGAAGCTTCATCAAATGGATGTGAAAATGACATTCTTGAATGGTATAATTGAAGAGGAAGTTTATATTGAGCAGCCAAAGGGGTTTGTGATTCATGATAAAGACTCACATGTATGCTGGCTGAAAAAGGCTTTGTATGGCCGTAAACAAGCCCCTCGTGCTTAGTATGAGAGGATAGATCATTACTTTTTGAGCTTGGGCTTTCTAAAGAATGATGCTGATCCAATTTTATACTTAAAGGTATGTGATGACAAAGTGCTGATTTTAGGGCTGTATGTTGATGATTTATTTCTCACTGGTAATGATGATCTCATTGTCAAATGTAAGGAGTTAGCTTCTGAATTTGAAATGAAAGATCTTGGTTTGTTGCACTATTTCCTTGGGCTTGAGGTATGGAAAAGGCCAAATGAAATCATATTAAGTGAAGGAAAATATGCAATTGAGATTTTGAAGAGATTTGGCATGTTAGAATGTAAATCAACGGTGACTTCTATGTAAGCAAATTTGAAAAAGTTACATGAGGATGCAACTTCTTCAGATTTAGTGGATCTTACTATGTACAGGTAGTTAATTGGCTCTTTAATGTATTTGGTTAACACAAGGCTTGATATATGTTATGCAGTTAATACCTTGAGTAAGTTCATGTGTGATCCAAGACAAATTCACCTTGTAGCAGCCAAACACATATTGAGATATGTCCGTGGTACAGTGGGATATGGCTTAAAATATTCTTCATGTGTAGAGCTGAACTTGCAGGGGTTCTTTGATTCAGATTGGGCAGGTTGTGTGCCTGATAGGATGAGCACTTCAGAATGTTGTTTCAGCCTAGGTTCAACTATGATTTCCTGGTGCAGCAAGAAACAATCTTGTGTTGCATAGAGTACAATTGATGCAGAATATGTTGCAGATTGTGTGGCTGCAAGAGAAGCAATGTGGCTTCAAAAATTACTTGCAGGTTTGTTTGGGTAGCCTTTGGAACCTACAGTGATTTTGTGTGATAACCAAAGCTGTGTGAAGCTTTCGGTTAATCCAGTTTTTCATGATAGAACCAAACATGTGGAAATTAAATATCATTACTTGAGAGATATGGATCAAAGGAAAGCAGTTGAGCTCAAGTACATTTCACAGAGGAGCAGACTGCACACATTCTCACCAAGCCACTTTCGAGAGTGAAGTTCTGTTACTTCCGGGATAAGCTTGGTATCGTGGAGAATGATGCTCTTGCTAAGAGAGAGTCTCCGCTTCAGTGATTCTTTGCATATGATTAATGAGTTCTTTTCTCTATGAGAGAAAAGTTCGAGGTGCAATCCCTTGTTATTGAGTTCTTTTCTCTGTGAGAGAAAAGGTCGAGGTGCAATCCCTTGTTAATGAGGAGTTCTTTGCGAGAGAAGTTCAAGGTGAAATCCCTTGTTAATGAGTTCTCTGCGAGAGAAGTTCGAGGTGAAATCCCTTGTTCCACCTTCTGGGAGTAGCTATGGTGGATCCACCCTCTAGGAGTAGCCATGGTGGAAGTCATGTGTGTGACTCCATGACTATATTTTCTGTTTTTTTGATTCACCCTCTAGGAGTAGCTATGGTGAATATTGTTATGCTGAGATAACCATTTTATTGAGAAAAATCAATGATGAGATTTTTGTTGACATTATTTTGCAGCTTCGTGCACTTGTCATTAGATGACACTCTGAAGATCTCTCTCTTGCTAAGAGGGAGTGTTGAATATTATAGCTGCGAGATAGATCTTCATCTTTGTTCTCTGTTCCTTCCATCGTAATTCTCCTGTTGCTGCTGTGATTTGTCTATGTTCCATGTTGTTCTCTGTCATGAAAGAGTTTTTATGATTGTTGGTGACTTCAACGTCTTATATTTTCTCTCTTGTTCGTGCTTCACTTTCGGCTTCATGCGTAGAAGGTATCGTGCCTTGTTGGCATCGTGGTGCTTTATTCATACTTTACGTTCACTCTTCTCTTACTTGGACTCCAGGCGAATGATGATGTGGCGTCATCTCTTGGGCCTATGTGGAGTCCACGCATATGTGTATATGCTGTCATCATTGTTGGCATTGCATTTTCTTCTACCGTTTCGTATCGCGGCAAACTGTTTTATGGTCACTTTAATACCATCGTCAGTTTTCTTTCTCCACCGTTCCACATTCTCAATGGTATCTTGGTGTTGCATTGGTTCAATTATTTGACCGGTCGTACTTGTAATTGCTTTGGTTTTCTATAGTATCATGGGCAGTTCACTTTGTATCGACGATTTTCATATGTCAAGTTTTTTATAGTTTGTTGATTTAGTGAATTTCAGAGACGTGTATGAGGTTGAGGAATTTTTCTGAAGTAAAGAAATATCCTTGTATCGTGAACATTGCTCAAGCACTGTGTATGAGCAGTGAGTGTGTCCTTTCTAAATTCTGTGCATGAGTTGGTGTATTTGTGTATCGTGGCTTCTTATCAACGATATTCTATTGTTTATTATTAACTCTGATCTATGAGTGATCATTGAGTTTTGTAGACTTTGAAAGGGAGCAGAGATTTTTTGTAATGTGTTCGAGAATTGAATAAAGGATCTATTTTTGGTGGGCTGGGTTGTTTCCCTCGGTGAGGAGGGTTTTTCCCAGGATAACTACTTTTGTTATCTGATTGCTTTGAATTGTTTCTTTTTATTAGTTGCAAATTCATATTTCTGGTTCACTATCTAATCACAATCACTGTTTTGGGCATTTGAATTCTCATTTTTCGTTTGAGTTCCATTTTAGTTGTGCATGTAGGGATGAAACCCTCTTGACTGCAAACCACTATGGTTGGGATGAAACCCTACCTTGTTTGGTAAATTCTACATAGAGATTCCAGAGCGCTGATTGAGATCTTTGTTTCAATTCAAGGTTGAAGCAATCATGTTTGTACAAAAAAATTTGGAGGAGAATTCAGTGACTTTTGGAGTGCTCTTGATTTTTAGATTGTTGAAAGAAGCTTGATGTTGTTTTACCATGCCAATCCTTTCCCTGATTGTCACTATAAAGAATATTACAACTAGCTTCTGAGGAGTCTACCCTAAGCATAACCTCGCTGGAACTACGTAGTCTGCAACATTCTGGAACATCCTTGCAGGCCAGGTCACACTTTAAATCCTATTATCTGCAACCTGTGGTGAGGGAGTTAGAAGCAGTTAGTCAAAGAAGGGAAGATTGGTTGCAAAGTCGTATATCTGCAGGCTGTAAGCAAAATTTTAGGCTTATCTGTCAAGGAGTGATTCAGTAGTATGGTTACCTTCAAGTTGTTCATGTGTAAGAGGGTTACCAGCTGCATCTACAGTTGAGTTAAATCTGAGCAAGTGATTTATCTGCGTGTTAGATCTGAATTCTTCAGTCATTTAATTGCTGCAATACGCTTACAGCCCAGCTTTCCTGGTTATTATGTAATTGGTTAATCTGAGTATTCTGAGAATAATGCTATTAATTGTCCACATTTTTGAGTTGTAAATTTTCAGTTTTAAATGATTAGTTTTTGACAGCAGATTACCTCCACAAAGCTGGTTTATTTCAAGAAAGAAAATGAATTCTGGATTGGGATATCACATTGGTATCAAAGCAATCAGTGTTACCAGCCTGCTGATGCAATTGTTGAATGCGTGTAGTTGAGTTGATGAGATCTAAGGGCTTCAGAAAGTGAGAGAAAAAAGTTGGATACTGCACAAACAGAAATCAGTATTTGAATAGGAGGCGGAGGTAAGAGAAGCATGGTAGATTAGGGAGATAAATTTGACGTATTCATCCAAAAAAAGGAGTGAATGAGTCAGTGACTCATCCAGATGATGCAACGAATGCAGAATATGAATACCACTTTGAATTCCACCAAACCCACACAGATCTCGCAAGAGAAGGAAGTTATTCAAATCAGAATGGTCCTAATTGAGTCTCATACGAGTTAGTATATTGTTTACTCACCTATTCTACTTTAAAAAGGTCTACAGAGTAAATGGAATCACAGAGTTACAGAACATAATATAAATTACTTGCAACATTTCCAAAAAAATATAGCTTAGTTATCAAGTGTTAGGTATGCAATAAGTACAAAATATCATGAGAGTGGTCCTCGACTATGAATAATAAGTACACATATATAGTAGACCGATGTTGATTAAGGCTAGCAATCATCAATAACTACTAACCGACAACTAACAACTGGTTGGGGACTAACATAAATACAAAATATAATTATTTATTACATAGTTGACTATAACATATTTACTTTATTCTTTGCCAACTACATCAACACCCCTCCCACCCCCCAATCCCCCCAAAAAAACTGAAGGAATTACTACTAAGAGGAGGGAGGATGGGAAGGTGTTTTTGGGTGCACTAAGGATGTGGGCGTGGATGTAGCAAATAGTAGCTGGCGAAGTCGCTGAAGATGTTGTATGGCCACCAACTCATGCTCCCAAGCTGCCTTCATCATGTGAACAACCTCCATCAAGTGTTTTTCTATCTTCTCTAACTCCTGCTCCCTCTCCTGCAGCTTGCATTTAATCTTCTCCTACGTGTACTCCTCCTGTAACTTGCCCTCTCGCTCAGCTATCTGTTTGTCACATTCTGCTAGGTGTGTGTCTCGCTCGGTCAACTGTGTGTCTCTCTTAGCTAGTTTGCTGTCTCTCTCGGTCAATTGCATTTCTCACTTTGTTACAGTATCATCCAAGGCAATAACCTGTGCATGCTCTTCTATTGTAATTTGAGCCAATTGGTCCTGAGACTTTTGGATATGATTAGCCAACTCTGCCTGGGTAGTGTCAGCCTACCAAAGGGCTCGATCTCTCAACTGGGAGGCCTTCTTCATCGAAGCCATCTGTCAAGGCAAATGGAGAAAGATGCCCTTGTAGTTGATCTCCATACCATGAAGTGCTGAGAGCATTCGCCCATCTCTCCCTCCAACTATGGGTCTGTGTGGATGCCAAGCAACCAACATCTTTGTTGTCTCCACTCCTGACCATCCATGTGAGACAAAGCATTTGAAAAACTCCCCCTCACACCCAATCCGCATAAATGCTAGGATCCTCTTTGCCTCTTTTGCTACCAATGGGTCATGGCTGATGTCAGGCTGTTGAGAAATCTCCCTGACCTCATGCATAATCTTGGCCATATGCTGGAGCTCTCCAACATAATTCTGCACTGTGCCAATGGAGTCGTATGCATCTGGTCGGCCAATCTCTATAAAAATCCCTTTTGAATCAATCTCACTCGACCCCTCTTACTGATCTGAAGCCACCTTTCTCTGAATACCACATGCCCAAAAGCCTGCCCACTTGTGCAACAAAAATCGACATATTGGGATTAAGATACTCTTCATTCCTTGCACCTTTGAAATATACCCTTTGGTGTTCCACATGTTGATATTTTTGCTTGGAAAAAAAGAGTTATTATTTATATCATCAAGATGCACTAAGACAATTTTGTTTATTTGTTTATAAGTCACTGAAATGCAAATCCATAGCATTTTTGAACGTTTCTAGTGCATCTGATAATCCAAAGGGCATTCAATTGGCAAATATTTCCCATTAAGTGGTAAATGCAGTCTTGTGTTGATTTTAATGTTTGACTGATTTTTGATTGAAGCTAGAATACCAGTTAAGGAGGGAAAAGATACAGGCCCTGCCACAGTTTGTGGTATCTGATCCATAGTTGGAAGTGGATGATGAGCCTCTAAATGATGCCCTGTTAGATCTCTCAAGTCTATGCATAGATGGACGTCTCCATTCTTTTTTTCAACGAGCAGAATGTTTGCAACATAAGTGGAATGCTCAATAGGAAATATAATGCTAAATCTGATTAAATTTATTAGCTTCTTCCATGAGAGGTTCAACTTTGGGTTATCTGATCTTTGTTCCTCTTTGATGGGCTTGGCATTAGGCTCAAGCTCAACAGTTTATTCAATGATGTTTCCATTATAAAATTCTACTGCATAGCTCCAGAAAACTAATCATCAAACACTTTACGTAGTTGATTGAAATCATGTTACCTGCTGACCATTTCAAGCCATTCCAAGCTTAAGCTTCTTTCCCTCTAATTTCTCTACGTCTGATTAATTATTTAAGTGCAATATACCATAAGTCTGCCTTTTTGTACCTGATCGCCAGTGTTATATATTTTCTAAAAATTGATGAACACTTTGGGAATTTTTTTCCCTTTTAGCCGAATACGCTGATCTCCATAGGTACTTTTAGTTGTAGATCTGTGATCATTTTCAAATACTTGTCAGCGAGTTGGATTATTTGGTATTGATGGTCTAAGCATCACCTTGATCTGGTCTTGGTTTGTCAAAAGGTCGTTTGGTGGGTAGAGTTGTGAGCCAAAAATTGTCATTTTATCAGCTTCATTGTGTATATTCCTTTTAACAGTCTGAATATTGAATTATCAAAAGATTTTAGCAAAATTTTAAATTCCGTCTGTTAGCTCTTAGCAGATGGATCTTTCCAGAGCTGATAGATCTGACCTGTCCAATGACAAGCTCAGTGTATCCATACAATTGTAGATTCATAATACCTTTTTTTTCAGCAAGCTAGAGAGAATACTAGTGCAATACTTCATACTCTGCTACATTTTTTATGCAATTGAATTGTAGCCTATATGAATACAAGGACTTATCTTCTTTATGAGACTATAGGGCAATGCATGCCCTGACACCATACTTGATACCATCAAAGAAGAATTTCTGGATTCTTTGTGATGTATCCTCCTTTTCTTTGGCAACAGTAGGAATGAGAGCCCCCTAATCAGAGATACACAAAGTTTATAAGACAAGTTTCCTCAAAGAGTGAATTGACAACCTACTCCATAAAGCACAAGATGAGTGATATCTATTATCTATAATTCTTTCGTCTAACTTTTGGCTAGAATAATCCACGATTCCTCCAATGTCACCATACGGTGAACATTAGGCTGCTTATAGGCTTAACATGACTTCCATGATTGGTTTTAAAAATATTAATCAGATTCATGCATCATAATCTATGCTACCGGCAAATTTCTGGCTGGTCTTGTAAATCTTTAAATTAACTGCCATCTCCAAGTGCATACATATAACTCTCTTGTTCATGGATGATCTAATTTGACCCTTGGCAATTTCATTGCCACTAATTTAGTGCTTCAAAGTCCAAAGAGTTAATTCCCCTTGTTCCAACTTCTTTGGTCTTTGATACTTGTATGCACTTCCTTGCAAGATGATTTTCTCGATTTGTCAGCTCTTTTATGATCACTAAAGACAACTAGATTCAGGAACATCTGTCGGACTTAGTTATCTGCAAGTCATGAGAAATGCCTTGATAATTTGTAGTCAGACTTATTTATTTTTACTGTTTTTTTGGAATAAATGTCTGTGATGTGTATATATTAATCTGTTTGCATTATCTCTTTCAAACAATGACTCATTGCAATCTTTTGTTCTGTATCACATAAAATTCAAAAAATTGAGATGTAAAGAAGGTTATGATTCTGAAGGTAACTTTTCTATATAGGAACTGTTCTCTATTTTCTTACACTTCGGTTAACCAGCAACGATACCTCAATGCTGTTTCATAATACTTATAAAGGGATTTTGTTCAAAATAATATCTGCTGTTATCCCTTTAAAAACTGTGTTTGAATCACATCATGGTACACAAACCATTCTAAATCAACTCTCAATATTTTCTATAACAGCTATTCAAAATATTTAAATATGAATTGCTGCTTCATGTTTTTCTTTATTTCTACCCAGACGACTATGCATTGAAATGGACCAAAATGCATGTTTTGGGGAGTATTGTAAGATACAATGCTTTCGAAAAGTATGACTGTTTTTTGTAATAGCAGAATATTCTTTGTTATTGAAGTAGATATTTTTATAAACATAAATCAAGGGACAACAATATGCAATTGTAGTTATGGGGGAGTACCTGGAATTGGACCCTTAGTGTTATCTTTTCTTGATGCTGTAGGTTATTGGTTTGAGTAATGTTCCAATTGCTGGTGATGAGTTTGAGACTGTCAACTCTCTTGACAATGCTCGTGAAAGGGCAGAGGAATGTGCTCTTAAGTTAAGAGATAAACGGCTTTATGCACAGTCTGGTGAGGCACAAGTCACTCTTTCTTCCCTTGGTATTGCTATCACCGAAGGCAAAGGAATTGGTTCAAACAGGCACCAGTTGAATATTATATTAAAAGTTGATGTCCAGGTATGACTTTTCCTTACATGTAGTTGGTGGGATGTATACGCTGAGTGTGTGTAATCTTATGAATAGGGCTCTTGTCAAGTTCTTTTACAAAATACTTTTTATCATACAGATGTTTTATGGTACATCTACCATAGCCTGTACACTAAAAACTTTGGAACACCTATAACAGGGGTCAGTGGCCGCTATCAGAGAAGCCCTAGACACACTTCCACAAGACACTGTTAATCTACGATTTCTAATGGAGGCAGTTGGGGATATAAATGCCAGTGATGTCAACCTAGCTTCTGCTAGTGAAGCCATTATAGTGGGTTTTAATGTACGAGTCCTTGCAGCTGCCCAGGCACAAGCAGAAAACCAAAGTGTTGAAATTCGCATGTATAGAGTCATCTATGAACTTGTTGATGACATGCGGAATGCAATGGAGGGGCTTCTAAAACCAGTTGAGGTGAAGGATTACTTCAAAATACTTATACCTTTCTGCTAATGAATTCCTCTCTTGAGTGGTAGCATTTAAGTGGAATTAGATTGCAATATTTCAGAGGCAACTCACATCTATGATTTTTTTATAATGTATAGGAGCAAGTGCCCATTGGTTCTGCAGAAGTAAGAGCTGTCTTTAACAATGGGAGTGGGCATGCTGCTGGTTGCATGGCGACAGAAGGTAAAGTAGTCAAAGGTTGTGGTATTAGGGTTGTTCGCAATGGTAAAGTTGTCCATACAGGCACACTGGATTCATTGAGACGGGTGAAAGAGGCTGTCAAAGAGGTAACTGTTTTTTTTATTAATTTCAAGTTGGCTTTTGAAGCTTGCACATTTTTTTATGTATTGTTAAAGCACTAATGGTACAAAATCCTTGAATCTTAAATAGGCCTGTTTCTTGTTTTAAATTACATGATGCATCTTTTATTGATCTTTATTTTGGCAGTGTGATTTATGTTTTGGGTACTCTTCTGGGATCTGATAAACTGGCAGGTGTCAGTTGTAGAGATTTTCCAGTTAGACTAGTATATTTTAAATGGCCTCGAGAGGCTCTGTATGTATCCAGCCATACTGTTTAGCTACAATGGTAGGTTTCTGCTTCCTTTTCAACATACATTAACCATGATTATGTCATCATGTGTGGGGAATGTCAGGCACTTCTATACCCTTATACCAAAGTCTACTGGCTTACATCTCTTTATCAATTCAACTATAAACCCCCTTTCCCTGGAGGTTGCTTGAATGAAAAAGGAAAGGTAGTCAATGGTATGAGACGAAAGGGAGAACATCATAGGATGCTTTATTGCCATTTACAAAGCCATGACTCTTAGACCAAAAAATGGCTTTTACCTTTCATGAGGGCTGTCAATTCAAGTTCCTGAGAAGTATAGAGAGAGACATGTTATGAGTTCCCTGTTGCTTTCAGTTTATGAAATTAAGTAGATATAGATAGATAGAAATGCAAAGGAGAAATATAGAAGGATATGTTGCTTTTGGCAAAGTCATGTGAGGAAGCCCATTACCTCTTACTGGTTTCTCCTATCCAAATTGAGATCTTGGTATCGTTCTTTACCCTATTGATCCAACCCCTTTTATGAAAGCAAATCAAAGGAAGTGGTCAAATCTCAAATCAAGGTATGAGAAAAATTTAGTTTTCATATGTAGATAGTACAATATTAAGGTCAGATACTGCTTATCCCCAAAGCCACTTGCATTGAGGTACTGCTATGTCCATTTCATTTCTAAAGATAAGAAATTCAGTTTAGACCATAATAGCCTTCATTCCAAAATTTGTGATTAACCCTGAGTAATTGCGACCCCAACATTTGCCATGCTGTTTCCTGAGTTTTTCAAAAGTAGTTTTGAAATATTAACCTTTTATGTATACCTGTCCTTGGTTTGGCTCATTTTTTGAACTGCTCCTTGATGGATACACTTCTGTTTTAGGACCAGCCTTTGAGTTTCTACCAAGGTCACCAGGAGACGGGGTACTTGGAGACTTTGGAGACTGGTACTGGTACAAGTGCGGCTAATATTGAAAAATAGGAGGCGGGGGTACTTTGATACGTCAATATTTTTTAATATAATATAATAATTTCCAAAAAATATCATGACATTGAACTTTGAAATTTAGAGCAAAACATTAACTTTAAAGTTTAAATACACAAATCAAAATGTCAAATGTCATTGTGTTAAAGTGTCAAAGAGGTTAAAACTCACACTACATATTTTATGTTAGATTATCATTACATATTGAAATTCAAAAATATTGATAGTTTGATGCTGATATGCAAACAAAAAGCGAAAATCAGAAATCTATCGCCTGCTCTTCAACGTTTTGATCATTGATATCAAGGTTCTCATATGATGCTCTCTAGATAATCATCACTCTCAGACTCTGGTTCCTTTGGTGGTAGTAGAACTAGGGGTAATTCATTAAGGCCATCTTGTTCAACCACTTCATCCACCATGGCTACTGAATGGTGGAAAACAACATATTTGTTTTGTTTTTAACCTTTTCACATGCCTTTGGTCAGAGGAGACGTGTGGGAGACGATCAAAAACCTAGCGGGAGACAGGGAGACGGGGAGACGGTGGGAGACGTGGAAGTGAAGTCTCCAGCTGAAAATGAAGTCTTAGGAAGCGTGAAAAGTCTCCGAGACGCGTCTCCGTCTCCGAGACTCATCTCAGGGGGTTGAAGATGGGTCTCTGGGTTATAGAGGTTTTTACATAACTCCTCTTAGGTGAAGTAAATATTTTAAGACTTATCCCACAGGTTGAACATAGAAGATTTGAACTCGGATCATAGCTTTTATAAGAACTTCCACAAACCAATTACTTTCCAACCAAGGACTGTAAAATAATTTTAAAAAGAACATACTCTTCTTTGATAATTGGACTTTTCTTTTTAACTCCAATGCTTATTCATAATCTCTATGCACTATATTTGACATGAAATAACAGAATCAAGCTTTTTTCAATATTTACAAATATTATATTAGTTTTTTGTTTCCCAATTTTTTATTTTGTTGTTCTTGTTTTAAACCTGGGTAATTAAATTCCACTTACACTTTTGCCATCCTGTGTCAATGCCGTGTAAATGGAATGCTACTATGCTTTTAGAGTGATTGCTGATCCTAACAAAAAAAATATTGCTCTACAATTTCAACAGTGAGAGATCATTATGCCGCACAGCATAGTTATGAGTGTTAAAGTATTGTTCGTTTGTGTTTAATAAACGACGAGACAATCATGATATATATATATATATATACTATATAATATTTAAATGTATAATGTATATTAAAATGCTTATAAGTAAAACCATATATATATATATATATAAATAAAATGGAGTAATGAAAATATTATTGAATCGACTTAAATGTCATTGTATCGACTTAAGGTCGAATATGATTATCAAAGGAAGTCACGTATCGTGACTGTCATATACAAACAGTCACGATACTATCAGACTGTTAGTATATGACAGTCACGATAGTATCATGACTGTCGGGTTATGTTAAACATGCCGTTCTTGATTATATTAAACATACCGCTCTTGGCTATACGGTTTATGTAAAGCGATTCACTATGTGAATAAATTGATAATCATATATTATATCGTATGTTAATATGAACAGCCACGACTCATCATATTAATTAATATGGTGAGTCATGTCTGTTCATATTCACATCCTTTAGATTCAATATGTATAGTCATTATGTTTTGTAGAATCAATCAATCAACAAGGCAATTGTATTCTACTACAGCCATTCAGTTTTATATCTTATCTTCTGATCCATAATTTCTTAACATGGTATCAGAGCAGCAAGGTTAT
>MU227991.1:221680-247825 GCA_018584345.1 Thuja plicata | reverse complement strand
ATTTTATAAAGTGACTTAAGTGACTAAAAGACGAAAGTGCTTTTTTATCCCACATTGCCTATTTGGATGTAATGGCGCTCATTTCGAGGTGATAAAGGAAGGAGATCTTCCTTGGGAAAGTACAATGAGAATTTATAAAATTAAAGATTTTATATCTGGTTGCTTGAATGTGACTGATTTCTTGAGGACGTAGCCCCTTAAGAGTTTTATGGAAATTGGACGTAGCCCCAATACTCCATCCTAGGTGAAATTACTTCAGATTTCACAAGTGATCTTCAAGTAAGTAAAGATTTCATGAATTAAAGCTTCAGCAAGAATTTCGAAAATCAGAGAGGCAAGGTTTTGTTTTAATTTCCAACATTCACATTGGACATCAAGTTTCAGTTTAGCATCAAAGATACATTGCATTGGAAGGGAGGATATTGCAGGAACTAAACCCGATATGTAAAGATATCAAGTTTAAATCTTCAGCCAATAGTTTCGAATCTCAGATAATAAGGTAATCGATATTACTCTCAGCTTTCAGAACAGCACCAAAATGCGGCTTGAGAAATAAACAATAGTGCAATATCCATTATCTACAGTCTGGTCCAGTATTGCGGGTGAAGGAAACAACTATCTCCACGGCATTCTAACCTATGATAACAGAAATGCCATTGGTGCGTTTACTGCCAAACGCTACTCCATAGCAGCACGCGGGTCTGCATTCGCGTGGAATCCACTACACAGTGGGAGCTGACGTTTAGGTGTGAGGGAATACGCGGGACTACACCCGTATGCGCACAGCAGTCAGCATTAAGCCCAGAACCACGCGGGCCCATCCAAGCATACATAACAGTGCGGAAAGCTGTATACTTCCAGCACGGGAGGGAGTTTGGCCGCATAGCCCAGCAGAGGAGTTTGCCCGGGCAGTGACAATATACCATCAGGACAACCAATATTGGGTCTCCAGACTAACGCCTGCAGTTGGCAGCTGGTCTTCAGTGGTGGATAAACCGTATGTTAACATATATTAACACTTGCTAGTTATCTATTTCCTATTTTCTGAAACTAGTCTTATTCAGTTATCATACGATGGGTTTCATTGAATAATTTTCCAAGTATCAATTGTGCTTCCTATCGAAATTGTCTATCTTTCTATTCTGCAAACACTGTTTACTGTCTAGTGCACGTTGGTTCACATATATATACATATCAGAGGTTTTTTTCCAGCTGTTTGCGCAAACAAAGAAATATAGAGTTCTCTATAGTTGTATACTTCCAGTATCATTTACAGCCATCCGGAACGATTTGGTTAACAAACCTTGTAACACATAACCAGCAGAGATTTTATATTAATCAGATTTTATCGGAAAAATCTAGTGAGGAACTTTACATAGAATCAATCAATCAACAAGGCAATTGTATTCTACTACAGCCATTCAGTTTTATATCTTATCTTCTGATCCATAATTTCTTAACAATGAGGTTTGAAATTTTGAGTTCTTTGGGAGGTCAAAAAAGTGGAAATCTGGATTTTTTTTGTAAAATTTATCTAGGAATTGAAAAGCTCAGATGAAGATCTAATCAAACAAATCTGGCTGGTCTAAACAGTCCAGTATTGGTCAGAATTGAACCAAATCTGCCCGGATTGGTAACCATGTCAGGCAGTGACACCACATATTTGTAGTTGTTCCAGATCAGACAATTTACTGTCTGCTAGACTGATCACCACTCTGTGAAAGGTTTGAGGTAAAGTACCACTTTTCTCCAAGGTTCTCCAATACCCAATTTCCTGACAGTCTTAGTTCTCAATTCAGAACATGAAATGCCATAACAGGTCAACTTAATGGCCCACAGCATGAATTTCCAGCCCCAAAGTCTGACAAAGAGGAGTTATGTTGTCATACCCTAAGGGATGTCCCAATTGCACCCCCTCAGTGTCTATGATAGTCCAAACAAGCCTTCAGAGATAAGTCAGCCACGAACCCTGCCCTAAGGGGCTTGAAACACAATCCAGAGCTCAGAGAAAAAACTGCAGGTTTCGCAACAGTCCCTATGCGTTGCAGGTTTCTGTGGTTTGTGGACGATCTGGATGTAGATCCTTTAAGTTCTTTTTCACATCTAAAACAAAGTACTACCTGTTAATGTTTTACCATAATAGCAGAGAAACAAAAGATTCTTAACACAAAACATGCAAGAATAGATGACACGAAAAGACACTAATATTTATCCTGGACAAGTGATTCGCCTTCAGGAGAAAGATAACTCCCGACACTATATAACATCTATTATCAACACTACCTATAGTGTCCCTTCGGCACAATCTTGTTGACATGTAACCATATGGAATTCTAAGTCTAACCTTCCAATGATCATTTGCACATGTATGATAGGCTACAATTTGTAAACAAGTTGACCTACCAGCACTGGTTTATCGATCTAAGTTACTGCTGGCATTCTTAAAAAATCACGATGAATTATAAAAGCCATGGTCAACAAAGAGAACTTTATGAAAATCAAGACCGTAGCATCCACAATATCACGATGAAAGAAACATCAGAGCCATATTATACACATTCCCACAGCGAACACATTCCCAGTCCAAAAATCAACATAAATGGTAAGCATGAAAATGGGGAAGGTATAAGGAAAATCTGCAAGCTCAAGATGTTAACATGCACAAGCCCCTACAAGCTTTTTCTTCCTAGTTTTCTAAAATTTCCCAAAACAAAAAGAGCTCTCCGCAAAATTGTGGGTTACTTTTGATCTAAGTCACAATATTCGTTGGCGAATCTTTATGCTTGTCGAACTTCATCTGAGTTTTTATAATATATAATATAATATTGTTTTATTTTAAAAATAATATTGAGTTATTTAGTTAAATTATTTAGCAATGTTAAACTATTTTGTCAATTTCGTGAATAGATTACTTATATTTTAAATAATTAAATTTATATAAGGTGGATTTAATGTTGAATTTTTTTGAATTTTCACCCTTTGCTGAACTTCATCTGAATTTTATGATAGCCTAACTCGAATTCGAATTCAAACCCTGTGACTTAGGTTTTGACTATAGCATACCAGCGTTTTAGATAAAGTGTCCATTCCCCAAGAACAGAGAGGTGGGCCAATTTTTCTAGCACCCTTTCATCCACTTACATTCCTAGGATCATTCTGTAGCTCTTCAATCTGGAGAGGTGGTTGCAAAATCTTGCAAACCTATGAGGGGAGGTCAGAGTGGTGGACATGCCCTTTGCCTACCAACTCCTTTGGCATTTGAACCTACAAGAGAGAGACAAAATCTAGAACATACCAGTCATGGGCTTAAACCCTAGCATTGTTACCAATGCCTCCAAAACCCACTCTATAACCTTAAAAATGTAGTTACAGTTGAATTCTCCTTCAACAATTTAAAGGTTGACTTTACATGACTAGATCTCCCAACACCCTCTCCTCCACTTACACCCTTCCCAAGATTGTGCTGTATCCTTCAATGAGAGGGAGAGGCTTTGGGATCCTGTGAAGTTGTAAGGGGAGGCCAGAGTGGTGGCCATCCCCTAGGTCTACCAACTCTTTTGTTATCCAAAGCTACAAGAGAGGCAAAACCCAAAATATGCTAGTTAGAGGCTTAAACCCATTTTCAATTAGTGTCCCCAAAATCCACTACATAACCTTCAAAATGTCTTAGAACGGAAGCCTCTTTTAATAACTAAAAGATTGACTTGACTTACTAGGTCATGCCTAGCACACTGTCCTCCACTTACACCCCTCCTAGGATTGTGTTGTACCTCTTCAATCAGATGAAGGGGTTGCAGAATCCCGCAGGGCTGTAAGGGAGGACAGAGTGGCGACCATGCTTTAGCTCTACTATTTCAATTGGCATCCTAAGCTACAAGAGACAAATAGGACCCAAAACATGCCATTCGAGCCCACACCTTAGCATCATCAATCAGTGTTTCCAAAACTCAATCCATAACCTTAAGAATATAGTCACAATGAGAACCTCTTTTAAGTATTAATAATTGAAAGGTTGACTTGAGAGTTGACATGACTAGTTCTCTATCAACTTCCTAGCGCACTATCTCACAATTATAAGGTTGGGTTGGCCAAACTATTTAGTAGATCAATATTCCACCATCCGACCCAGACACATGGTAATCTAGAAGCCTAGATCAACCAATGTCTCCAAAACCCACTCCATAACCTTCATAATGTACTCACAATGGAAGCCTCTTTTAATGCTTATAAGGTTAATTTGACACAACTAGGCCATGCCTAGCACCCTGTCCTCCACTTAGATCACTTCTAGGATTTATAAGAACACCTAGCAATTCTTTCAAGTTTTACAATCTTTCCTCACTAAGCATTTTGTCAAATAGCTTGCTTGAAAGCTGATGGATGTTTCAGTTTGTACAGTGACGGTGTATGTTGTTGGTTTGATTGCTAAGAAGTAATTGAATACATTGCAATGATTCACATTCACAGATTCATCATATCACAAATTTACATATGAGCAACAAATATGAACAACATATAATATATGTTATAGAATTGGCCTGAAAACTGGTCGTTTCCAAGTACACGTTGTATGGTTGTTATGGAGTGGAAACAACTGTCGGTTCACTTAGGGTCGATCCATAGACCAACATCTTTAGTAGTAAAGTTGAAAACCCTAAATGGCTATTTAAGCAATCCAGAACGAAAATTTTGTACCCGCGAAGTTTCAAAGGTATATTTTGGGTGCATTCAGTTGCGAATGTATTTATCAAGTGTTCGATGAAGGAATATTACTAAGTGGAGGCATACGATTCTCTCATGTAGTCGTGCGATATCCTACACCAATAATTTCGGGCTTGGGTCTCATCTTTCGATTGAATTGAACAAATCTAGGAGGAAATAATAAATTCTCGGCCAAAAAAATAACCTCTCCTGATCCTATCTCGAATAGTTGGGGGAATGCGACTAAGAAAATATTGTTACGAATATTTATATTTTATATGCTAAGAAGCCGATCTTGATTCTAGTTCGGAATTGGGGATTCGGCAAATTTTTTTTTGGGCCGGATCCTTGATTCCGCAGGTATATATATAGAGATTTTTGAAAATTAATATAAATATATATATATATATATATATATATATATATGTATATGTATGTATGTATGTATATTCATAGATTCCATACATGTAACATGTCAATGCTCATTCATCATTAGTTCAAAACTTCAAACTTCTAACATATAATGATAATAATAAGAAGTTAGAATCGTGATTCTCATAAAATGATAAATCCATAATTGCCAATATATGATTATATCATATTCATAATATGCAAGTCTCAAAATGTTATTACATGATGAACAAAGCAAAAATGGTGAAAAATGCTTGAGAGATGAATGAATGACCATCAAATGACCAAATTTATCCTTTACGGGTCGAATTGGGATTTAGAGGCTTTTTAGTTTTAAAAAAGAATAAAAAATTGGCATGTGTGGCCTGTTTTTAGGCATCCACATGCTCGGATTCTCGTGGATTCCTCTGGATTCTGCCCATATTCCGGCAGGATTCCGGAATCCATAGAGAATCCGGATTCCAATCTGGAATCCTGCCGGAATCCAGGTGGAATCCGAGTAGAATCAGGACCTGGATTGTACCAGAATCAAGATCCGAGGCATATCAGAGGGATCCGGTAACGTAGTTTATATATATTATAACATTTTAATAGTACGTGTATATTAAATATTTAAATACATTGACTTATTATGTTTCAAAATTTTAAATAATTATAATAATTTAATTTAATTTTTGAATTTAACTCAGCACACATGTTTTTTGTACGGAGGTATCCAAAATGTACCAAACCCCTTTTCCAAATTTTGTTGTACCGGCATATCTTACACACGTACCTGTACCTGCATCCATACCCAATTCGGTAACTTATCATATAATCAAAGAACTCATTCATTGAATAGTAGAGAAACTACCACCAAGAAGGAAAGCACTGTAAATCGTTAAAGAGCAGTTCACAAATAGATAAATTGCTGACCTTAAATTGCATAGATCCTGCTGAAGATGAAACTCAGAAACATTATACAGATGATATCCTCATAAGTATGAATCCGAAACTAATCATTATTGTGTTCAGTAATACAGATCAGCAGCACTGAACACCAAGGCAACTTAATACTATTGAACCAAAACCTTGTCAGAGGCCCATTAATTTGCTTGAACCATCTATATACATTATTGCAATTCGCAGACAATCCTATTGCAATTCTAAAATTGGCGTGGAAACACTCAAATCATACCCAACAAGTATTAACTCAAATATTCCTTATCGCTTCTGCTCGTCCTACAAACTGTTACAAAACTGAAATCTAAAGGAAGCCAATCCCAAGCGGTGGCCAATTGCAATAATGTATTCCATGCACTTCCAAAACGTAGCATCTAGAACTCACGACTCAAATAGTTAGTCTCCATTAAGAAAGGGGCCATGCACAGGAAAGTGGAAAAGAAACATCCAGGGATAGAGGCTCAATCACAAGGAAATGTTGTCCATGCTTGCCCAAAAATGAAGTCCACACACAGTAATCCCTTTTCCAAATTCCCGCAAGGTCAGACATGAGATCTTAGCTCTACTATGATGGCTAGGAGACACCCAAATGATCAGCTCAGACCAGCAATAAATGTTATCATTCAAAATTTGTCTCCAAAGGAGACTTAACAAATTTGCCGATATGTGAACTCTGTCACAAATCCACCCTATAGTAAGAGCTAGGTTTTCATCCAACCCTTATGCAGAACTCTTAAAGGTTTTCGTCTCCAGAAATCATGAAACGTTTATGAAATCCAAAAGCATGTCCAATACATCACCAGTTGCCCCCTTATAAAGATCTCCATGAAGCATCTAGAAGATAGGCCCCCTTATAAAGATCTCCATGAAGCATCTAGAAGATAGGCCGAACTGACAAAGCTGGAGAAATATATTTAATAAAGTGACATTATGATATTATTTTATTATTATTTGAGTAAAGTAATTAATATCAAGTCATCATTTGAATATTTTATTTATTTTTTGACTACTTAATAAAAATCAATTTAATTAATTGTCACCTTAAAAATTGGGGACATTACACTCGTCACGGCTCAAACATTGCTTATCCTCAAGCAATTCTCTGCCGCACCACTAGGATCCCAAACTAACCATATGAAAAACATTATATCACCTTGCTGCTCCACTCTGATGCAACCAGTAGTGCTGAAGCCTGCAACTTTGTTATTCTGAAGAATTCCCACAATCAAGTTGATTAATGGACCCCAAATCATCGCGGTGTCATATCCATCAAATATGAGGAGATAGAAGTATCTCAAGGAGCTATTAGCAGCAAACAACTCTCAATTCCAAATGATCTACCATGGAAGTGAAAAACGCCCCTCATAGGCACACTAAAAGACGTACTGGCCCATCCTTGGCTGCTGGTGTAAACTAGTACGGCTCTGTAAATCGGACTTACGATAATGTAAGAAGTCCCTCTAATGGAAAATGATGATAATGCCTCATTGTTATGCCAACCTCCAATGATAAAGAGACGATCCATTCTCCAAAACACCCAAATAGCTGCTGTCCTTAAAGTGCTCCTAAGAAAATACATGTTCAGCAATGCTGAACAGTCATTACTCAACAATGTATGTAGTAGTAACCTATGTGTTAGGGTTGAAACACTTGTGCCCTTATGCTCATGTGATATTATAGATCACAACCCAGCTGTAACTCAAACATTTGCAACACAAAACTAAGTATTTCCTGTTAATGTTTATGGTAGCTACGGGAGAGCTCCTTCATAGCTGAGAATTTTAATCATCGGCTTTGTATGCAGCTGAGATGATTCGGGTTCATTCATTATTAGTCACTGCCCAGCATTATGGTAACATATGACATTGCACCGTGAATGGGATGACATGACACCGTGAATTCGCCTGGGTGTTTTATGTTGTCGGCTCTTTATGTTTACTCAGTTCCTTTCAGCAGTTTATGTGTACGACTATGTGTTTTGGAGATGGTTCATTTCTTTGTGTAACTGCCACCGCCCAATCTTAATGAAATTTTGAACAAGTGTCATTAATTCTTGAGCTCGTGTGTATTGTCGTTCATGTCTTATGAATTTCTCTTTTATGATCACGGGGATGTGGCATCATATGAGGATCCAGATCATTGTCTCTTGTAACGGACATCGGCTCTTCATTGACTCGTCTGGAGATGCCTCTTCAGTTGGTGATGTGACTCAATCATTTATAGTGCGGAGTCTAGGAAAGGCGACTATTTTTTGGTGCTTGATAATTGTTCTAGCAGAAGCGACGTGTCTTCAACAAAGATATGATCAGTAAATCATTGCTTGGTGTTTATTGAAAGTCTGATGTATAAGTTCTGTGTATGTGTCGGCTCTGTTATTTTGAACATATGATTAGTGTGTGATCATTGCTGTTAGAGGGAGTCATTACAGTTGTGTTAATGTCTGTTGAAAGTATCTGGGAGATACTTGTTTAACTATTAAGAGTTAACAGTCATAAACTTGAGAACACTGTATTTTGTTTTGAGAAGACAATAAAGGACTACCTTTTGGTGTGGCTGGGTTTTTCCCTCGAGTAGGAGGGTTTTGCTAGGGTATCTCTGGTGTCCTTGCATTTCTTGTTTTATCTGTTATTTATTTATGTTATTCTGGTTCGAAAAATTTAACATGGTATCAGAGCGGGTCTAAGTAAAGATCCTAAACCAAAATAGGACAATTGGATTCTATAAGAATCATGATGACTAATGAGTGTCATATATGTTTTTCGATGCTTGCTGCGGGTATTACAATCTAAGCTATTGAGGGTTCTCATGCAACCTTGTTCAAAGCTTCCATTTTTCACGAGATAAGTTTTTTTAGATCCTTGAATATTGATCATGAATTTTATATAGTTAATTCATGCATTAACATTGGGAATAACTGTTAAGATTTTGAACCAGAATAGGATCACAAGCAATAAACAGAAACTCGGAAAAAATATACGAACAGATGACACGATTATTTACCTTGGGAAAACCCTCCACTTGAGGGAAAAACCCAGCCACACTTGAAAAATAAATCTTTTATTGAAAGCTCAACACATAATACAATGTTCTCAAGCTAATACAAATAATTAAAACAACTTAGAGATTGCTAATTCATAACAATCAATAGTAGAAGCTTTGAAAACTGTTTGGACCTAACTTGCTTAACATCTACAAGCTATACAAAACCTTAAGAATCTTATAGATTACAGAATATAAGAGATTAACATATCAAGAATGATCTTATGCGATCATACATCAAAGTCTAACTCAAATACAACCAGAATGATAAAATCTATAGCAAGATGATCACACTGGAAGGATGAAATGCCGTGAAACCAGAAGAGAACATCCTCACGACACTCTCAGAATAAATATTATATTGCACCTCTCCCTTGAAATATCATTCAAAGCATTCTCATTACTGCCCAAGCTTGAAAACAACCAAGAAGGATAAGAATCGCGGGAATCCAAAGAGTCATTGCATGGGGCACATCAATCACCCGACGACAGTTACAAAAGAGTCGTTCCATTTCAACACTCGCACAAACTCTTGCTTTTATTAATCCTTTAATATGAGATAATAAAACCAAAGGGAGGAGAAAGACGATCACTACATAACTGATGCCAACAAGCACCGATATCACCATAGGTATGAAGGAGCTCTATCGCAGCTACCTCAAACATTAACAATAGCGAATAGTGTATGCTTTTAGCATTGAACGGTATATTTCTTTTGGATAGTTTGATTCTATAAACTTCTACTAATCTCTCTAAAAATACTTCCAGGATGGATCGAGAAGCATCGGGATGATGAGAGATTACATGCAAAGTCATGTAGGCTATAGAAATGAACAAGTGAACGCTGCTTGCAGCCATGGGACTGAATTGATGGCACATATCTTCATTAAAGAGAAAGATCCTATTTAGATTGTCATTGCAATTAGTTTCTTCGAAGAGGAAGAAATGACATTCAGAGGGAGACTATTCGGCTACTGAAATCAGATTCAGAGGGAGCTTGAGTGGCAGTTGTAGAATGCCAAGTCCTTTGCAGAGGATCAACAAGCTTGTGTAGTAGTGTGACTGAAAAAGCTCATTGTTGGACAAACATTGGAGCCAATTTCTTGATATTGTGATAATCAAAGCCATGAGAATGCTGCCCCTGTTGAGAGGGAGTCTCAGCTGAGAGGGAGTCTCAGCATTCAGTTGATATTTTATGTGTTTTAATGAGTTCTTCTCTGAGAGGGAGAAGTTCGAGGTGCAATCCCTTGTTAATGAGTTCTTCTCCATGATGGAGAAGTTCGAGGTGCAATCCCTTGTTAATGCATTCATCTTTGCGAAAGAATTTTGAGGTGAAAGCCCTTGTTCTACCCTCTAGGAGTAGCTATGGTGGATCTGCCCTCTGGGAGTAGCCATGGTGGATGTCATGTGAGAGAATCCATGACTTAGCTTTCTATTCTTTCACCCTCTGGGAGTAGCCATGGTGAATGTCATGCTGAGATGACAATATTATGTTGAGAAAATCTGTGATGAGATTTTGTTATTGACATTTTTTTTTGGTTGCAGCTCCATTGTGCTTGTCAAGTTGAGACACACTATGTCACATGAATCATCTCTCTCTTGCTAAGAGGGAGTGTTAATGTTTATGGTAGCTACGAGAGAGCTCCTTCATAACTGAGAATTCTAATCATTGGCTTTGTACGCAGCTGAGGTGAATCGGGTTCATTCATTATTACTCACCGCCCATCATTATGGTAATGGATGACATGACACCATGAATTCGCTTGGGTGTTTTATGTTGTCGGCTCTTTATCTTTACTCGGTTCCTTTCAGCAGTTTGTGTATGACTCTACGTGTTCTGGAGATGGTTCATTTCATTGTGTAACTGCCACCGCCCAGCCTTAATGAAATTTTGAACAAGTGTCATAAATTCTTGAGCTTGTGTGTATTGTCGTTCATGTCTTTTGAGCTTCTCTTTTATGATCACGGGGATGTGGCATCGTATGAGGATCTAGATCATCGTCTCTTGTAACTGCCATTGGCTCTTTATTGACTCGTCTGGAGATGCCTCTTCAATTGATGATGTGACTCAATCATTTATAGTGCGGAGTCTAGGAAAGACAACTATTTTTTGGTGCTTGATAATCGTTCTAGCAGAAGCGACGTGTCTTCAGCGAAGATATGATCAGTAAATCACTGCTTGCTGTTTATTGAAAGTCTGATGTATCAGCTTGTATAAGTTCTGTGTATGTGTCAGCTCTATTATTCTGAACATATGATCAGTGTGTGATCATTGTTGTGAGAGGGAGTCATTACAGTTGTGTTAATGTCTGTTGAAAGTATCTGGGAGATACTTGAAGATACTTATTTAACTATTAAGAGTTAACAGTCATAAACTTGAGAACACTGTATTTTTTTTTGAGAAGACAATAAAGGACTACCTTTTGGTGTGGCTGGGTTTTTCCCTCGAGCTGGAGGGTTTTCCCAGGGTATCTTTGGTGTCCTTGCGTTTCTTGTTTTATCTGTTATTTATTTATGTTATTCTGGTTCGAAAACTTAACATTTCCGTGACAACTTCTCCATACCTTGGTTTATAAACCAGCTGAGACTCCACTTCTCTAAATGCATACCACTCAAATTTGAGTATCTCCATGACAAGTGCCCTAAATCCTAGAACTAGGGCAGTCTCAGACTTCATCAAAGAATCGCCATCCAACATACTTAGTGTCTTGTTTACATCTTCCATGGTAAAATATACAAGCTCAGACTTCTTGTGGCTGGGAACCATAACAAATGCTCCATGTTTGACTCGCAAATTTTGAGTGCCAAAATTGGAAGCCTCCATAATGCTATCATTTTTATATGTAAGGGCTGCCAACTCATGATTCTGCATAGTTAAGGGACTGTTGTTCCAAATCAGGAAATCAGCCCTTTACTCGTGCCTTTGTGTGATGTCTTCATAAATCTTAGTCACATCTCATTTGTAATGTCCCCTTTCCACAATAGGATTTAATGTTAAATAATAATGATATTAAAATATAAAAATAAATAAATAATAATAAAATGTAATATAATATAATTACAAGTTAATAAAGTTTAATGAAAGGTCAACAGATGCAATGAAGAGTTGTGACTCCCTCAACATAAAATATAAAAGAGAGCAGAGTTCATTTGAAAGGTGATATGGAGAAAGGAAGAAATATGGAGCATAGGAATTAAAGAAGGATTAATGGAAGAAGAAAGGAATAGGAAGAAAATAAGGAGGTGACGCTTTCAAAGGGCAGCAATGATGAAGGTTTGTGACTCTTTCAAAGGGGTGTGATTATGAAAGGTTGTGACTCTCTCAGAAGGTGGTAATTATGAAAGGTTGTGACTCTCGGAGGGCAAAAATGATCAAGGGTGATAGTTGTGAAAGGTTGTGACTCTCTCGGAGGGCAAAAATGATCAAGGGTGGTAGTTCTGAAAGGTTGTGACCATTGCAAAGGGGCAGACATGATAGAGAGGTGCGACTCTCCCATTTCATTGGAAGATATAAAGGGAAGAAGGGTTCATTTGAGAAAGACATCAAAGAGAGATCAATTTGGGAGATAATTTATTACTCTCAAAGGGCAGCGATGGAGGGTGATGACTCAAGCCTTATGAGAGGTGGTGACCCTTTCACCAATGAAGTATAAAAGAGATCATTCCAATCATTCAAGGGTCACTTATGAATCTTCATTCACGAATCCATCAAAACAAATCCTTTATTCATCCATCAATCGTTAATTGCTCAATAAATCAAGCAAACAATCAGTTAGCAAGGTCAAATAAACAATTACCAAATCCTCATCAATCATCACTTCGTCTTGGGATCAAGAAAACAAATGATTCGGCAATCAAATCAGCATCATTCAATCATCAAATCAACAATCATTCAATCATCATTCACTAATATACCGAAAGATTGATCAAGGACAAATTTGATATGAATAAATCATTAATTGCTCAATAAATCAAGCAAACAATCAGTTAGCAAGGTCAAATAAACAATTACCAAATCCACATCAATCATCACTTCGTCTTGGGATCAAGAAAACAAATGATTCGGCAATCAAATCAGCATCATTCAATCATCAAATCAACAATCATTCAATCATCATTCACTAATATACCGAAAGATTGTGGGATGTGGGCTTGTTTTCCATAATGTGAATGTGATGTGCTCTCGGGCTTAGTTAGGTTGGGTAGTTTATTGACACCCTCTTGAAGTTTCTACCAAGATGATTTTGTGATTGGTTATGGAGTAGTCATACTACTTATCTTAAGAACTCCTTATACTCTAGCTTATGTATATGCACATTATTTTCTCAAATTATCGATGGCTAACGAAGTTAATTTTTCCATTCTATTATTGGAATTGTTTAGTGTAAACAGGGGAAACTCCAAATTGGGTGCATTACATCCTTTCATGAGTGGATGGTCATCAACAAGTCATCAGCAAGTATTGGTTCAACCCAGCCGTTCAAGAGATGTCACCAATTGAAAATCAAATGTACCATCTGTCATAACTTTTGTCCCATGGTTTGGGGTCTCACAAATTCTTCATCCACATGTCTACTCTTCACAATCTTCATATTGAGTTGTTGCTCTTTGGATGTGGCTGCAGTAGATGACTGAACTTCTGATTCGGATAATGAAGAATGTGTTAAGCTCAACTCCAAACAAAGCTCATCTACTTGGTTTTCTGATTCTTGAGGGGCCATCTGAGTACTCTTCAAGGAGTCCATAGTAACCTTAAGCTCATATGTATGCTTATCCACTTCATCTTCTTTTCTTCTTAATGCATGAAAATATATCTCATCAAGCTGGAGGAGATGATCTCTATCCGAAAGTAGGTGAAAGTAATCTGATTTCATTACAAACAAAGCTTCTTTGAGTACCTGTAAATGTGTAATAAATAGTTCTCCTTCAAGGCCTTCGTGTCTCCCTTGAGCCTTCCAACAATAATCTGCCAGCATCTTATGAGTATCATCAAAGTGAGTCAGGGTTGCAATAATCATGTCTTTGTTTACCCGCAATTGACCTTCCAAGTGATGTGATTCTTGAAGTCTAACATTTCTAAACAACTGTTCGGATTTGTCTTTATAATCATGCCATTCAACAACTCCCTTCACAACATTTTTTCCACGAAACTCATGTTTTGAAGTTAGGCCGACATTATGGTCAATCAAAGGATTACCATCATAACAGTGAGTAGAATCATTTACCTCATGCTCTTCTTCAACTGCTGATACAAAATCAGACTGAACAATCTGAATTTTCAATTTTTACCTCATATATATCAATCCACTTTTGCGTGTCCTCAACGCAAGGCTCATGTGATGACAAAGGACTGCTGGTCAAACTCAGAAAATCAGAATCATGCTCACGCCTGTTCAAAGTGTCTTTGTTGTCCTTTATTGCGTCTTCTTCAAAGGTAGCCTGCTTCTTCATATGAGTTGGTCTATGTGGTGTGTCCCTCTGAAAGTCACATGTTCTCTAAGCTGTCATAAAATTGATCCATACCTGCACCTTAGCTGTTATGTCTTTTTGCCTCCAACCAACTCCATGGTGAAGTATCCATGACAAAACAAACATTATCAAATTGAAGGATCTTCTTGTTAGGCAATCTCTTAGTTTCTACAAATAGCTTTCTGAACAAAAAGCCTCATACGATCTTAACAAGCATTCCTCCAATGTAATCAGGTGCACGAAACAAGGGAAGTTGATCTCACTATGGGCTGTCATACCTTGCCTGTAGCTAGAATCTGGAAACTGGGTTGATGTGCCTTGGACATCACCATCTTCTGTTGTTGAGGATTCTTCTTTTTTAACATCTTGAAATTCTGATTCCTCTGTCATCCCTTGATCATTTGTAGGCTGCAAGTCACAAGCAATTGATTCCTCTTTCCTTTCTATTCTTTCTTGAATGGTAACTTCTGAGTTTTTCTCCTTTCAAGAATACTCCTAGCTTAAACCCTTTACTCTTGTCATTCATTTCAGTTTCTCCAACGAACTTGTCTTCAACACAATACCCCACACTACATTGATTTTGACAATCCTTTGATTCATCATACTTAAAACCTGTCTTTTGTAAAATCCTTCCTATTATCATACCTCCTCCTCCTATGCCCACCTCTGGTTTTGAGCTCATAGAACTCGGTGAAGGTCACCTCATTGCGAACTGCATCACCAAACGCATTGTATTCTGCATATATCTTGACCTTTCATAGACTTGTTCAGATTGTTCCTCTTCTAATTCTGTTTTTTCAATAACCTGACCCTAAAAGATCTGGTCTTTGTTGAAGACTTTTTCCCTTCAACTGAAGCTTTATCTTTATCAGAAGTTGCAGCCCTGCTATTGGTAGGTTTATCTGTGATTGAGTGTTGATTCAAGCCTCTTAGTAGCTGGACCGTTTCCTTCAATATCTCCAACATGTTATTATAGAATTCCTCCATCCTCTCGAAGAATGCTTTAGCAGTGTTATCATCTTTGTCTCTCATACTGTTATCCTTCTTCTCTCTTTCACTATCAAAGTTCCCTCAGGCTGGTAGGATTAACATTCTGTTACCACTGTAAGAACCCCTAGCAATTCTCCCTAGTTTTAGAATCTTTCCTCACTAAGCTTCTTGTCAAATAGTTTGCTTGAATGCTGATTGGATGTTTCAGTTTGTATAGTGACGGTGCATGTTGCTGGTTTGTTTGCTAAGAAGTAATTGAATACATTGCAATGATTCACATTCACAGATTCATATTACAAATTTACGTATGAGCGACAGATGTGAACAACATATTGTTGAATTTTCAGTGCTCGTTTCACCACGGGCAATAACTCTTATTGCCCTCCCAACCATAGACAATTTACAATTGTCTCCCCCGAGCATCCTGATATATCAATCTGCTATAGCCTATTATATTTTTGATTGTTATTTTCTATCTTATAGAATGAGATCACATATCTCATACATATGTGATAGGAGACTTTTCACCAAGGGTTACCACTCTTCACATGTGGCCCCATTAATTAATAATTATATTATTATTATGATATAATAATTATAATATATCAAATTATAATATAGTTATATATAATAATAATATAATAAATATATTATCAATATAATTATTAATATAATAATTATTATATTATCATATAATATAATAATCCTATCATAATAATAATAATTATATTATATAATATAATTATATTATCACACAATAATATAATTATATAATCTCACAATAATAATATAAATATAATCACGACCTTTGTGATTTCTATGTCGGCCTGTGGATTCCGACCACAGCTACATAAAATCAACACTCCCTCTTAGCTAGGGAGGAATCCTTCTCTAAATATGGTTCACATAGTGACATCCACCATGGATACTCCCAGAGGGTGGATCCATCATGGCTACCCCCATGAGTGGAAATACAAATGAACAAATCGTCATGGCTAATCCCATGGATGATGAAAGAATAGATATGCACCACGCCGAATATGTTCACGATTGTAGTGTGCAACATTAGTCCACCAATCTGCTTTAGAGAAATAACATAACGAAGAATCATATTCTCAATAGGCACTAGCAAACTCGGTACCTTCCAACAATGCCAAGCTTCACTCAAGTGCTGCAAGATAGTGAGTGCTTTTGTTTAGTTTAATACCCTCATAATAAAGTTAAATATTACTTGTGCCCATTGTCTCTTCAATACTTATCGTGATTTCCACTTCAATACTCAAGCCCGATTTCAGTCTTTCAAGGATTAACCGATGGGCCTTAAGACATCATGATATTATATCATTTTCCCCCATTCGATGATGATCCATCCAAAGATTTAAGTTATGGGTATGTGATCAGGCCGTCTCTGATGGCTGGGAACAGTGATCTCAGAATGAGAGGCTCGATCTCAAACAAAACATGACCACATATATTTCACTATGCCACTGCAAATATAAGTAATTTCACAGTTTCTGCAGGGCACCACCGAATGTTTCAGGGGACATGGTGCAGTCTGTAATAAACACCATGGTAGAGACATGCATTAGGATAGGATTCGACCTCCCATCTCAACCTTACAGGCTTGGGATGATCCTGTCACGAGCACTCGAGCTCAATGAACCTCACACGATCATATTCTCACACCCACAATCCCCTCAAATTATCAATCTTCCTTTTCACAACACATGGTCATACTCTGTTTTTCAGTGGGAATCCTGTGAGGCGGGTACATCTCAGAAGCCTTCTATGTCTCACAAACATACCTCCTAATAGTATCCACCAGGCCCAAATCCGCAGGCATTCCATGCCCAATATTCTTCACCCCCTCCGCAATCTACAAGAAACCCTGGGCACACCTTTTGCAGAACTTCTGAATCTCCTTATCTCTATATATATCTAGTGTATCACCATTTCTTCAAATTTGTGCTTTTGAGTCATATGAATGGATTGGCTGGAATCTCTCAATTCAATATTTTAGCGGCCATTTCTAACTGATGAGTCATCAATGGATAATCGCTCTTTTAATGCCAATCTTCGTCAATCCTCTTCTAAGATATATAACTCTACGTTGACACCAAAAGTCCTTTAGTCACAGATTCTGTAATGTTCAGGATTAATCATCTATATTCTTCAAACACCGTTGAAGGAGAATATGGGATGAGGCTTGATGCCGATAAGTCACTGGCAACAGATTGAAAGTGTAATCTTTCACATTGGTAGGCTTGAATGCTAATCACAATTACTATGATTCACCTCCTCTATTTCTTTGACCGCTGAATGTACTTGCATGTAAACTGCAGATTATCTCTTGTGTGGACTGCCCAAACATTTGAGAGTTTGTCGTCTTTATAATATAGTCAGCCCTTATCGATATTAATCACAACCCTATATTAATCGGCTCCATCTAGTATCAATAAATGTATCATTCTTCAACATATACTACATAGGTGTAATATCGCCAAACTCCATGATGGCTGCAACTGAAACTTGCATTTTTACTTGTGTGAATGTTGAATGAATTCATATCTTTTTTGATTGCTCCCCTTATGTTTGATGTTTTAATAAGATGGAATTGTTCTTAAACTTCTGGTTGGATGTTGGCTCCTTGGATATCCCCAGATGTTATTTTCCTTTGATCCTGCAATGTATATCTTCCCCGGAGAGAGTCTCTTATATAGATGTGATTTTTATTAGATGAAGCGCAAACCACCTTTATATACACCTACAGATCAATGGCATTGATAGGCATATCCTTCGGTAGACCACTGATTGCAGAATTATGAGTACGATACTTCAGATGGAGATCAGACTCAATCTGAATATCGAGCATTATATAGGTGCTTGCCGTGGATATGAATCACCAATAATAGGTGCCGTTTTTGAGCTTCATCTCTCACTTCAATAATACTGTGTACTCCCCAATAAATATAATTCGGATGTTACAATAGCGTGTTGAGTGTCACCATATATATCCCCCGCAAATATTAATCCCTCTTCATATGCAGAATGTGTTCAATTGATATTGCCATGTCTACACAGATCTCTTTGCCGCCTTCACAATATCATGAGAGAGATATAGAAGAAGGCAACAAATAAATGCTTTCGAATGGAAGCAACAATATTAATTATGGAGCAAAGAACCTTGAACCGCTACTGCAAATGGTTGCCTTTGCAACGATGTGCAGATTTGATGTTATAGTTTGCCAAATTGTGGTCCGCTAGCATGGTTGGGAATCGGCCACAATGAGGCGATGTCAAATTACACTAGATTTGCACAATATGCCAATAAAGAATCAGATCTGCCTATGATCACCATATCATGAACCCGCTTTGATACCATGTTGAATTTTCAATGCTCGTTTCACCACGGGCAATAACTCTTATTGCCCTCCCAACCATAGACACTTTACAATTGTCTTGCCCGAGCATCCTGATATATCAATCTGCCATTATATTTTTGATTGTTATTATCTATCTCATAGAATGAGATCTCATATCTCATATATATGTGATAGGAGACTTTTCACCAAGGGTTACCACTCTTCACACGTGGCCCCATTAATTAATAATTATATTATTATTATAATATATCAAATTATAATATAGTTATATATAATAATAATATAATAATTATATTATCAATATAATATAATAATTATTATATTATCATATAATATAATAATAATAATAATAATTATACTATATTATAATTATATTATCACATAATAATATAATTATATTATCTCACGATAATAATATAAATATAATCATAACCTTTGTGATGTCTATGTTGGCCTGTGGATTCCAACTACAGCTACAATAAAATCAACACATATAATCAAAGAACTCATTGATTGAACAACAAAGAAATTACCACCAAGAAGGAAAGCACCATAAATCGTTAAAGAACAGTTTACAAATAGATGACTTGATGACCTTTAATTGCATAGATTCTGCTGAAGATGAAACTCAGAAACATCATACAGCTGATATCCTCATAACTTCATAAGTATGACTCAGTAACTAATCATTATTGTGTTCAGTAATACAGATCAGCAGCACACCAAGGCAACTTAATACTATCCAGCCAAAACCTTATCACAGGCTCATGAATTTGCATGAACCATCTGTATACATTATTGCATTTTGCAGACAATCCTACAACAGTCCTCAAGCTTCTGCAATTCTGAAATTGGTATGGAAACAGTCAAATCATACCCAGCAAGTATTAATCTCAAATTTTCCTTCCTACTTCTACTCAAGTCCAACAAACTGTTCCAGAGCTGAAATGTGAAGGAAGCCAATCCCAAGCGGTGGCCAATGGCAATAACGTATTCCACGCACTTCCAAAAGATAGCATCTAGAACCCACGACTCAAACAACTAGTCTCCGCTATGAAAGGGGCCACGCATAGGAAAGTGGAAAAGCAACATCCAAGGATAGAGGCTCGATCACAAGGAAATGAAGTCCATGCTTGCCCAAAATGAAGTCCACGTACAGTAATCCTTTTTCCAAATTCCCACAAGCTCAGACACGAGATCTTAACTCTACCACAATGGCTAAGAGATACCCAAATGTCCTGCTCAGACCAGTAACAAACTTTATTATTCCAAATTTGTCTCCAAAGGAGAATTCACTAATTTGCCGAGATGTGAACTCTGTCATGAATCCACCCTTTAGGAAGAGCTAGGTTTTCATCCAACTCTTCTATAGAACTCTTGAAGGTTTTCGTATCTAGAAATCATGAAACGTTTATCAAATCCAAAAGCATGTCCAACACATCACCAAGAACCCTCTTATAAAGATCTCTAGGAAGCATCTAGACAATAGGCTGACTTGACATAGCTGGAGAAATAATAAAGTGGCATGATATTATTTAAGTAAATTAATTAATACTAAGTCATCATTTGAATATTTTATTTATTTTTTGACAACTTAAAAATCAATTTAATTAATTGTCACCTTAAAAGTTGGGGACATTACAAGATTTGCTTTTGTAACAATTAAGAAAGTAAACCTTGTTAAACTAATATCTTCCACAAACAAGCAGCACAGATTTGAATCTACAGCAATAAAATCCTGGACTAAACATATACTCAAATTGACAACATACAACATAGGCTATTATTCCATTCACTGCATGCTGTGATAAAATTGGAAAGCAATCTACACTGCTATTAAGAGTCATCTCTGCTAATGCATTGTGGAAGAAGCCACTTTGGATGGGAAGCTGAGTCTTCAGAATGTAAGTTGTGCAAACACCAAATAGTTGCAGTTAAATGTTCATGGGCCATAAAATCTATGAGATTCTATGATTAATAATCTCACAGATAATGCTCTTGATATACAGCTTGGAGGAAGAAGTAGGTTTGCCTTTAAATGATCTAAGTTACTGGTATGAGATTTTTTTCTCCAGGTTTGACCAAATCATAGGAAACACTATTGATAGTGATAAAGATAGTTGACAATTCAATGTCAAATGTTGAATCTGTACAAAATTTAAAAATTACAATCAATAATCTTTATCTTGCTCTTTATCAAGGTCATAGATGTCATCACTTGGTTCGTTTAAATTTGAGCCACAGGCATCTTTAGTGCCACTATGCAAATCTTGTGGAGGAGCCTCCTTATCCTCTAAGGAGACTGTCACAAGTCATGCAACAAAAGCTTCTAAGTTGGCTTGCTTAGGAGTTAAATCCCAATTCTTCATTACCCCCTTGTTGTACTCGTTTTTCTCATGTGACAAGAATGAGATAGTTGCGGAAAGGAGGAGCACAAATTAGGAATAGTCTTTCAGATATATTCAGCCCTTGTACCAAGTTAGATCATTGATAAGCACCAGCAATTGCATATAGCAATCAGGATTAGATTAGAATCTTTTATTGATCAGCAGGCAGAAAAATGGAATAAAATGTTCTAGCAGAGATAAGGAGAGATAAATCTTAAAGGTAGTAAGAATTAGAGCAGCCTTAGGGCAGCAGACATCGGTGATCATAACATCATATATCCGAGGCATAATACCTCAAACCATGAAGCATAACATGACTTTATTAGACCTCTCTCTCTCTATATATATATAATGAGGCATCAAAACTATAATCTCCTATGTTAATTGCTAATCTTTCTAGATTCTTAATTTATTCTTTTATTCTCCCAAGAAAACAATCATGTATGGGTGAGGAAGGAAATACAAGGAGGGGAAATGGCTTAGGATTCCTCACTAGGCACAATGTTTACCCGCTGGGGTAACCTGGTCTAATTGTAGTATGCACAGAACATGATGTATCTAGAGTAAATGGCAAGTATTATTATTTATTCCAGTCAAGAGATTGCAACAGTGTCTCCGCATCCATGATGCTTTACCCGAAGGTAATACAAGTATATAAAGGTCCGAAGGGACGCGACGGTTGACAACCGCGCGCAACTCCCTAGCCTCCGGACGTAACTAATTCCCAACCGACACATCCGTACATTACACCCGACAACATCATCCCCCCCCAAAAAAAACAAGTCGTCTCCGACGACTACACAACAAAACTGAGAACAAAAGTAACTAGAACCAAATAATCACAACTGAGAAGAGGGGGTCTGAGAGGGCATCCCTGAAAAGATGGAAGATGCTAACTGAGCTCGTAATGCGTAGACCTGCTCCGTCCGAGCCCTCAAATCCCGCTCTGCAACCATGCGGTGCTCCAGGGCATTCTTCACCATCATGGCAGCCTCCAACAATTCTTTCTCCTTCTGGTTCGCAGCCTCCTGAGCCTGAGTGAGAGAAGTGTCCAAGGCACGCCGCTCGGCGGATAGCTCCTCTAACTGCTGCGCAAAAGAAAGTCGCTCCTGTGCAATCTGTGCCTCCATAGCTAACTGCGTTGCCCGGGCAGTTCCCACTTGCGCCACCAACCCCTGGCGCTCTGTCGCCCAATCAGCCCGCTGACGAGCTAACTCCGCAGTACTCTGAGCCAGGTCCCGCTCTATGGCCTCAAACTGGGTAGCCAGCTCCTCTCGAGCACTCTGTGCGGCCACCCGTGCCATCTCCCGTCCTACCAAAACCTGCTCTGTACTCCTCAGGGCATAATAGCCTTCCCTGAATGCCTGCTCGATCTGCCGTACTAGAGTCTCCACACGACTCTCTACCGTAGGCACTGTAACTACCCAAGCGGCCAACATCTCCGCTGTTTCTACAGTGGGCCATTTGCCTGCCTCAAAACAGGCTGCAAAAGCTATGGGGCAGCCAGTCCGAACAAAAGACAATAGCCCCTCCAAATTGGCGACAACACTCTCCCTAGCTCGAGACTGTGCAGAAGCCATCACTTGTCGGCCATGGGCTACCACATCGGCAAGGAATGCCTCAATGTCATCCGTGGGCTCTGGTGGAGGCGGAATGAAAGAATCCCCCAATCCGTCGGTGATTATAGTCCCTATCTCCCCGTCATGTACGACCTCTGTGCCTACATCCTGTGTGGTATGGCCCACCTCTGTTCCTCCATCCTGAGCAACCTCCTCGGCCAAGTGCGTAGCCGTAGGGGACGCGACTGTATCTAGATCAATCACCTCAGGAGATACCTCCCATCTAGGAGAGAGAAGTGCTGTGCCGACTGGGGCCAATGGAGCCATCTGGAAACGTTGGCTAAGCCAACTACACATGCCCTCAATGGAGGACGGATTAGCGCGAGTTGGGTCCAACAAGGCCCTGTCAACCGTCACCACAACATTAGTCCCAACCACCTCCAACTGTACTTGACCCTCTAGTACGGGATCCAACTCCTCTAGCCGGCTTCCTTCTACCTCTGTCTCCACTGAAGGTAATGCCTCCGGAACCACTGATGGAGACATGTCGACTAGTGTCCTTAACTGACCAAAAGCGGGGGTAGTGCCCAACACCGCTGTGGAACTCAAATGTGCGGTCGCCGAGAGGACTGGTGGTGAAAATAGCACTGGTGGAGGCGTGGCTATGGTAACCGCCACTTCCGTGGTGTCCCCCTCGACGGTCTCCTCATCCCCGTCACTCTCAGATGTCGCCTCTCGTCCGCTGTCTATGTCCTCGGATGCAGATTCAGAAACTGTCTGCCGTTGTCGCTTCTGCCCTGGGAGAGCCTTTTGACCAGTTGGAACATCCAAATGTTTCCAGCACATAATGGGAGGCTCACCGGGAGCCAAGGGCCCCGGTTTAACTTCTCTCGACAAGGTGGCCTTCGGGATCTGTCTGAGCAATGCGTCCAATAGCAACCCGATGGCATAGTGTGGCATGTAGAAGGTCTTGTGTTGGAGCATCATAAACTCGTTCATGCATTCTGATAACAATTCTGCCCAGTCGTAAATCTTACCCCCCATCAAGTTGTTCATCAAGGATATCTGTGGAAATGAGATATCGGAAGCCCTGCTGGAACCTGTAAGTCTGCTCTTAACCACGTCCATGAGGCTACGCCAATGCCCTTCCCTCACAAAAGATTTCTTCACCCCTCGACCCTGTGAAGATTTCCTGATGGATTCCTTTTCTGCATCGGAGAGGTTGTCACGGCATATCATCCTGATATAGAAATCTTTCACCTCGGCTGTGAGTTTCTTGCCTTTGAGGTCGATCTTTTGCCCTCCGTTCAGCAACCCAAATACTCTACGAAACTCCTTGGCAGTGAAGGAAATCTCAACATCACAATCCATGTAGGACACAGTGCTAGTGCGAAGGCGTTCATCATATGTTTCCACCATTGCTCGCAGGGGACCCTCGAATTCTTTGATGCAAAAATTGGCATCTGGATGACCCAATGGACCTGTGCCCGTCGAAGACTTTCCTTCACCGGGTTGCTGTTCCGTGTCTCCTGCCACCACCTCCGGCAGTCCAAACCGTTCAAACCCTCAAACATTACGGTTTGAGGTGTGACATAATCCCGGGAGGAGGATGTCGCAGTCATCTGACCTTGCCCGTTCTGTCTAGTCTTCTTTCTCTCTGTGTCGGTACGACCTGCAACTCGCACACCTGAGGATAAAACCTGTGCACTTTTACTCATATCCCTGCTGCTAGCTGTCAACTTCGTCCGCCAGTTACGTTTGCCGGCTGATTCCATAACGGTTTTATTTTTCTTGCCGTCGATACCAAAAATAGATAACTGATAACAAGTAACTACCTTCAGCTTAACTGACGGCTACAGCTCGCTGTCTTTGCTTGGTATGGCAACAATAACTAATGCCGCACGTTTGTTTTCTCGTACGTCACAGGTCGCCTCACACTGCACATAATTAATTTGGGCTGTTAGGCATCCGTACGCCGTACGGTATGAGACCCTAGGAAGATGGGCGGCCTTTGTTTTTGTATTCTCTGCTGTGCAAGGCCGTACGGCTTGATCTATCTTGCTTTCTTGTGGAGTGAAAGTGGCGCTACCAAACACCCGGAAAATCACGGGTCTGAGAGACTTGCTGCCGCCTCTTCGCTGCAAGACTAGACCACGGGTTGAATTAACGTGCTGCTACTGTTCCGAAATGGCGTTATGCGATATGCGTTAGTGGCCACCCAGTCCCGCTGTATACACCCGCGTTTGGCCTTATTAAGGCGGGGGCTCGGTTGTGTGGGCCTGTACGGCCGTGGCCGTATGACCTCCGTCTTTAGCCGTTGGGAGAGTCCCCTTTGTCCCCACGCTGCACCTGTAGGTGGCCGTGTTTTGCTATGAACAAACACGCGCAAACCTTAGCTAACCGCAGCACCTAGTTTGTAACAAGAGTCTCCTTTGAAGTTGTTTGCATGCTGGTGTCAATGCTGTGTTTTTCTCTTGCGTATGGCTTGTCAAGCAGCGAAACCATGTGTTTTATCCTTTGTATGGGACCGTTCAGGTGTCTATGTAAATAATATTCGGATGCAAATGCCCGTACGGTGTGTGGTTGCACTATGTGGGCCCGCACGGCAGAGGTGTGGCCCCGTACAGCCACATACCGTACGGTGTTGTAGCATACGGTCATCTATCGTACGGTGCCGGCCCGTACAGTCACCTGCCGTACGGTACCTCCTTTTTTTTTTTTTTTTTTATATTTTAAATATTTTATTATTTTTATTTTTTTTAAAATTTTAAATTATTATTATTATTATTTTTTTTAATCTCACGAGCCTTCCAGTGGTTCGTCTAGACGCTCCCGATAGGGCTTTGGGCCTTCTGATGGTACGGTGCGCCGTTCATGATAAGGCTTCAGTTTAGATCCATTGATCATGTTGGGGACTTCCTTGCCATCTAGCGTCCACAGTTTAATCGCCCCATTATCACCAACTTGTCGCACTCGGTACGGCCCCAACCACTTCACCCTGAACTTGCCTGGCTTAATCTCGTTTTTGCCATTATATTTTAGCACCAGTTGGCCGGGAGTGAACTGGACGCATTTAAGATGTTTATCGTGCCAAGCCTTTCGTCGCAGTTGGGCCACCTCCGTTGCCCATTGTGCCATCAGGCGACGTTCGTCTAGTTTGTTCAAGTTATACAATCGCTCTCGGAGGCTTTCCATATCTCCCAGCCTATTGTCCACGGCTATTCGCAAACTTGGCACCATGAATTCTACGGGTACAACTGCCTC
>MU227991.1:183325-219561 GCA_018584345.1 Thuja plicata | reverse complement strand
ATCTAGGTGGTATCTTTCTTCAGGGATATTACTATGGGAGATACCCATTCACTTGTCTGTACCTTAAAGATAATACCTGCCTCGAGCATCTTCTGGATCTCTTCGTCCACCCTGGCTGCGTAGTTCTCATTCATTCTGTACGGTCTTTTCCGTACTGGTACGGCTCCTGGTACCAATGGAATCCGATGTACACAATTCAGGTGGGACCCCTTTCAGGTCTTTGTAGGTCCAGGCGAAGACATCCTTGTATTCCGTGAAAATTTTAAATGCTGTTGTCTTCAGGACTGGATCCCAATCATCTCCTACCAGGATATTGTGTGGCTCTTTTTCATCGCCAAGGTTGATGGTCTGGAGGGATGGTTCCTCGTACTTGATTGATTTTCCCCCCTCAAACTGGTGGGCTGGCCGGTTGTTGACTTCGGCTTCTCCTTCTTTGTATTCCCCATATTCTGGTGGGAATACTTCTTTCTCTTCTTCCACTCCGAGCATATATGTCTGAAAGATTTCGTAGTCCTCCATTTGCCAATGGAGGAGCCCGTTCATGGAACTTGTCTCATCTTCGGAGCATTCTGCAAGTTCTACGACCCCTTGGTCGTTTGGCTCTACACCGTTCTCATCTCGTTGGTCGTGCTCTTCCTCCGATTCTGATTCCGAAGATGCCATTTCCTCACTTACCATTTGGGTTCGGAGGTCGATGGCAAATTTTCGTCCTCCCCTTTCCATCGAGAGTGTGTTCTTCCAGTTGTGGTTGGCTTTTGCCATCACCAGCCATCCCCTTCCTAAGATGGCGTCATACCCTCTTTTCTTGAGCGGAATCACCATGAAGTCTAACACAAACGGTTGTGTTCCAATCGTCACCTGCTGGGCCATGAGGGTCCCTAAGGGTTTGATCCCGTTTTGGTCGGCACCTAGTAAGTTGAATGTAGGGGGCCACAGAGTGGGTTTACCAAGTTTCTTCCATGTCTCCTCCGAGAGGACATTTACTCCGGACCCGCCATCTACTATGGTGTCTGTCAGTATCACCCCCAGGATGCCCATTTCTACCACTGCTGGGTGTCGCCCGTTATTTATTGATAGTAACATAGGATCAGCTACTGATCCTCCATGAATGTTTGGTTGTACTGTCTCGGCGGTCTCGGTTTGTACGGTGACCTCAGGACGTACAGGGAGGGTATTCAGTACGGCTGTCCTCAATTGGGGCAGAGTTTGTAGGAGATCCTGGAGTTTAATTGGTATCTTGTTTGTAACATTTGCCCAATGATATTGTCTTTGGCATCTGTCCGTCCAGAGGGGCAGGCGTGGTCACCTGCATCCTCCATGGCTTGTCCAATGTCCTCTCGAGCCTTTTGTAATCGTTGTTTCTCCGTGCGAGGATCGGGGTACCGAGCCTCTTTTGTTTGGCTCCGGGTTTCGTCGGACAGGTCGCATCTTCATGGTCTCCGGGGCTGCACCATCGGCACAACTTCTGGAATGTCTCGCCTTTGTCGCAGTCTCGGGCAAAATGACCCCACTGGTTGCAGGCCCGACACTGTATCATTGGCCTTCCCTTCGGGTCATATTGTATCTGGCTTCTGTTGGTATTATCACTATTTCCTCTTCCTCCACGTCGGTTATTTCGGTATCCGCCGGATGATGCGGTGTTGTTGTTCTGCTGCGCTGTGTTGGCTGTCCTGGAGGTGGTCGGTTGCTCTTGTGTAGAGAGGACTTGTGGGCCCCGCGCCTTCATGTTATACGGGCATTCCTTAATGGAATGGCCCATAACTTGACAGATATCACAAAATAATTTCCTGGGACATGAGCCCTTCGTGTGCCCCTTTTCTTTGCACTCTGTACACCATAGCTCCCCTTCGTCGTTTCGTCCTGTGTTTCCCTTCATGGATTTGAATTCCTTCATCATTCGCTCCATATCTTTTTGAAGTGCCGTGACTTTCTTCTTTGTTGCGCCGTCACTGTCCATCTCCTCTTCCGAAGTGTCGTCCTCATCCTCTTCGGAAGAAGACTGGTGTTTCTTTTTCTTCTTTGACGTTTTCTGCTCACTCTCCAGGTCCATTGCCCGGTTGTATGCGTCATCATAAGAGGTAGGAGGAACTATTTTCATTTTCCTCTTCAGGTGCGACTGTAGTCCTTCTACGAACCATCTTTTCTTTAGGCCGTCGGTTGGCTGGCTTTCCATTTTGCCAACCAGTTCTTTTAACCGTCGCCCATAAGTTCGTACGGACTCCTTCCTTCCTTGTTTAGTCCCATATATTTCCGAGACAATTTCGTTGTCATCTCGGAGTAGCCTGAATTCTTTCTCAAATGCTTTCTGTAGTTCATCCCACGTGGTTACTCCTGTTTTATCAAGGTCGGAGTACTAGTCAATCGCTACCCCTCGAAGGGTTGCTGGGAATTGTGTCATCCATTCATCTTGGTCGACGACTCCATTCGCCGACCAAATCGTCTTACACGTACGGCAATGCCGTACGGGATCTTCCTTTCCGTCCCCATGGAATTTTGGTAACTTCTCTTTGTTATCCGCCATATTGTGCTTTGGAGGTGGGCAGTTGGTCTGTACCAACTGCGGTGTTGGTTGGGTCGGCGGTGTTTGCTGTACTGGCAGTGCCACAGGCTGGATTAGTCCTGTCGGCGTCGGTCCTCCGGATGTATTTCTTGGGTTCACGGATGTTTCCGAACCACTGGGAGTGATGTGATCCTTGTGCCTTTCCGTCACTTCAACACTTTCTGCGGCAACTCCGCACTCGTACTCCCTTCGTTCGGTTTCCTCCTTAGCCTTCCTTCTGGCTTCCGTTCTTGGAGTTAATGTCAGGGTCTCAAACAAGTTTGTTGTTTCCTCTAAGAGCTCCCCCTCGTCACTGCTACTGCCCTGGTTAGGTTCTTCTCAACCGTCGCCTTCACCTGCCCCCTCCGGCAGTCTTTCGACACGTCTCCTCAACCTTTCCCTTCGCTCGGCTTGTTGTTTGACAAGGACTGTCTTTCGGAGAGCTTGTTCTCCCTCGAGATCCCTTTTAAGATTTCTATTTTTATTTAATTGATTTGGCATAAAGCTTTTCTTTACTCTGATATCAACACAAGGTTTTGCAAAATAAATGGACACTTTTTATTCATTCATAATTCTTATTACAATATTCAGATGAATGACTGTGTCATTCTTATTTTCCCGTGTCCCTTCTCCCTTCGGTCACCATTACATACTCCTACTCCCGACGGCGTTTGCCATCGCGTTCCTCTTCGAGACGTGTACGCTCGCGTTCATGGTACTCTCGGAGGATGGCTTGCCGTTGTTCCTCCCGAGCACTCTCCACACGAGCGCGTTGTGCCAATGAGACTTGTGCCAACAGCCGTGGAAGATGGTTTAGCAGACAGTTGGCTGCAGGGTTGGCCTCGATGGTAGACCACACGGCACCCTGTGGGACTTCTGCTTCGTATGCTTCCCGACGGACGTACGTTTCTATCGCCACCTGCAATAGAATTCTGAATTCCCTTGTTTGGTTATCCTCCCCTTCGTACAATTATGTACGTGCATCGTCTGCTTCGGGGTTTATTTCGTCAACGGATAATCCCATTATCTCCGTACGCCATCCAGTTCCGAGTTTGTCTAGGCAACGACGCCAAATGTTTACCCGTTGGGGTAACCTGGTCTAATTGTAGTATGCACAGAACATGATGTATCTAGAGTAAATGGCAAGTATTATTATTTATTCCAGTCTAGAGATTACAACAGTGTCTCCGCATCCATGATGCTTTACCCGAAGGTAATACAAGTATATAAAGGTTCGAAGGGACGCGACGGTTGACAACCGCGCGCAACTCCCTAGCCTCTGGACGTAACTAATTCCCAACCGACACATCCGTACATTACACCCGACAACACACAACACCTCATATGAGATGGTGGAAGGCCACACGAGGCCAAGAGGGATGGTATATCTGCTCTTGGGCCAATTGTAGGTATTTCCCCCACCTCTACATTGAGCGATTGTTGGATGACTTCAAATGAGTCTCAATCGTAGGAGAGTGAATAAGGGTGGCATGATGAAGGGGAACAATTATAGCATTCCTCGCTAGGTACACCGCTTCATATGAGATGGTGGAAGGCCACATGAAGCCAAGAGGGATGGTATTTCCGCTCTTGGGCCTAGGGTACATGATCTCTTGGGCACCCTATCATGTCTCCTCATCCAAACTCTGTTATGGTTGAACCCTAATAACAAATTAGATATGTTATATGATTAAAATGATTACGAATATATGTTCTCAAACCCTAATAATGATTGATCTTATAAACCCTTCAATGACTTGTCTAACATAATTGCAAGATCTCAACAAGCTTCTATCTTGCTTCACATTCTTTGGGTAAAGATTTATCTCTAACTATATTATGTTCCCTGTTTATTGAATTTGTGATTCTAGGGCAAAATATAGGGTAATCCCAAAAAGGGGACGTTACAAAAAAATAGAAAAAATGGAGGCCTTGAAAACAATTATAAAAGAACTTTTCCTCATTTCATGATCAATCAAGTTATCCTCTTTGCATCTATTTTTCAGTTTTGAGCAAGTTGTTTAATCTAGGGCATACGAGGATGAAAACTCTCGGTTTGTTTGGGTTTGAGAGGACAAAAACCCTCTTGAATTTCACATTTGGGATAAAAAACGAAAACCCTTGTTTCACTCTTGGCCGATTCCATCCGGGAATCACAATTTTATTAATTTGTGGTGGATTTGAATTTTGCTATAGTACCTCTAAATGTTCTTGGCAAGTAAAAATCATAATTTCATCATTGATGGATTTTTGGGGTTTATATATTGAGTTTTAGATTTTTGGCAATTTTTTGGGCACCCTAAGGGCTGTATCTGAGTTGTTATAGTCATACCAGCAGCTGGTTGACATCATTGGAGGGGTTTGACACTATTTTTGGACATAGCCTAGTTGCACAAAAAATCAGAAATTATTAGTCAAGGGTGGTGAACCATCCTATCTATTGCTGATTTGAGAGGCACCAGCTGTGAGGACAATCTGCACATGCTTATTTAGCACTTTGAGGTCTGATTTGTGTTTCCTAGGTCTGATTTGCATTACATTAACAGCAAGGAGGGTTAAGACTAGTTTGTTTGCTCATTGTAAGCCCCTACCACAATTGTACTGCTGTTGTACTAGGCTGTATAACCCTTAACCTAGCTGGATCAGTCACGTGTACCACTCCAATAATGGGACATTATAGTGGTATTGAAGCTTAGACCCTGGTAGCTTACAGGTTAAGTTAATAGTTGATGCATTCCAGTCAAAGAGACTTGGAATTCTACAAGGAAGATAGAGATGGATGGATTTTTAGATGTCCAATTCAATGCCTTTATTCGAAGACAGTAACAAATGTTGTGGACACTGCAAAACATGAATACTACCAGGCGAGTACAGATTTTGTGCAGCATCTACAAGGAAGGTAGAGATTGATGGATTTTTAGATGCCAAACTCAATGCCTTTATTCAAAGACAGTAGCAAATGAACCATCTATTAAAACAAATGTTGTGGACACTGCACAACATGAATATTACCAGGGCAGTACAGATTTTGTGCAGTAGCAAATAATCAACCAGTGATCAGTTCCACAATTAATCTTGTCCAGCCAAGGTTCTTATACGAAGAGACAACCAGTAGGTGACATCATTGCTTGTTATGATGAGTATATGACTTTTGACCTTGATATTTAAGTACATGTTACCTTTTGAAGATTTTTGCAACATGGGAATGAAATCTCCATCCAAGAGAAGATTTCAACAAAAATAGATCCACAACGATCACCAAATGTATAGGAAAGAATTGATGGAACAGAAGAAAGAATAGTCAAATTCAAAGCCACAAGACATCATTGAACAAGTATAGAAGGGTCTCAACATGCAAGTTAAAGGTAAAGATTCTTTGATAGAGGATGTTTTATTGACTTCCAATGATTGCATGTGTCAGCAAAATAGTGAGGAAGTCAAGGAAGGAAAGGTGTCACTTGTTGGATGCAATGAGCTCAAGATGGAGGAAGGTGCACCAAGTCATGAACTATCATTCAAACTTCCAAACGGTGAGCCATTGATTGATTTTCAGAGTAACATTGTAGATGTGTTGAATTGATATGGCATTGTTGTCATTGATGACAAAACCTATGGTTTAGAATGTTGTGCTTTGGATGGTATACAATGTGATATGGTGGTATACAGTATCAATCTATTCAGTGTGCTTTGCTGGTAAGCTGTTTGGAGTTGATCCTCACTCCAGTTATGGAAGTATTTTTGAAACATTAGTTGAAGACCGAATAATGAAAGATCATTCCTTTGGTTTTGGCTGCTATGCTCAAAAGCTTATTCTGGTTGTTCTTGCTATCCGGATATTCATGCAGTACGTTATAAATTTTTCTGATATGTCATAGATGCAGTTAATCATGCTATTCTGGTTGGTACTTCATTTTTATGATATCAAGACATGGCCTTGGTTGTGGCGTTCGTATCGGCATTAGAGTATATCTTGTGTACTTCAATATTCAATATCTTTCAGTAATTAGGTTTTGTAACATGCTTATCTTATGTATGACCTATCTTTGGGTCCTATGGTAATGTGGAAAGATCTTAACGTGCAACCTATCTTTTGGGTCTGATGCTAGTGTGCTAAGCTTTAATGAATATTTCAATGTTGTTATTCAAGCCGACATGTTTGATAGGCCGACTCATTATGGAGTTATATCATCTCTGTGGGTATATATGTAGATCATCTCATTTGGTTAAGGTGATGCGAAAAGGAAAATGATAGTTAGCGAAAGGAGATATAATTTAGAGTTTGTGCGAAGAGGTTGTAGAGGAGTTTTGCAGTCGATTCCTATCCGGATTTGTTGTAGACAGTTATTGTGCTATAAACTGGAACTGAATTCATGCGTGTGCTTATGCAACTCAATCAGTTCAAGTTTTGATTATAATACTAGTTTTTGTGTTAGCTATGATAGCTGGTTTTGTACTTAGGGTAGTTAGCTTGATCAATAGTGAGCCTACTTGCAATGAGCATTTTGGTAGTGAGCCTTCATTGTAAAAATCACCTTAACCGGTGTTCTTATTCATGAGAATTAGCTTCTCCGTGGTTTTTCCCATCTTGGGTTTTCCACATAAATTTGGTGTTCATTGTGTATGATGTTTTTATGTGCTTTCAAGTTCATTTATGTTTTGACTATCTAATTGGATTAATATTATTACCAGATCAAATAAGCTTGAAAATATTTTGGGATAACTCATTCACCGCCCCTCTTAGTTATCTGGGTTTGTTCAACAATTGGTATCAAAGCATGGTCTCTTGCAGATAGAGCTTAACCGCTTGAGGGAGATCTTGGTTGTTTGAACAGATCGATGGAGAATACTATTCCGATGAAGAACTGAAAATAATGTTGGATGATATATAGAATGCACTGAATCTGAAAATGAAGAGTTGAAAGAAAATTTCAAAGAGGCAAATGTATGTATCAATAAGCTAAGGGAGAAAATTCGGAAATTCAAAGCAAGACACAAAGAAGTCATCCTAGAGTTAAAGGAATCGAAAGAAAATGTTGCAAATTTGAAGCCACAGTTGGAAGGCCACAAGAAGATTGAAGAGAATCTCAAAGACATCACCAAACATAAAGTGGAAGAAAATGTGAAGTTAGACCAAGAACTAAAAAAGCTGAAATCGTAAGCAAAAGTATGTGAGAGCAGCATAATTCTGGAACAACTATTGGCTATGTAGAAAAGTCACAAGGATAAGGAAGGGCTTGGGTTCTTCGGTGAGAGCTCGAATCAGGACATCAAAGGTAAAGACAATGTGGTTGAAGTTGAAGTGAAATTTGAAGTCACAAGCAAAGTCCGAAAAATTGAAACATTGACGAAGACATCTCCAGTTAGGCAACCAAATGCTCAAAGGTACTTATCATTCAATGGTTATTGTTTTCGATGCAAAAGGTTTTGAGATGAGACTGTAGAGTGCAGAAGCAAGATGAAACAAAAGATTCAATGCTTTAAGTGTCACAACTTTGGTCATAAAGCAAATCATCGTAGAAGTCAATCATGTAATACAAAAGATTCAATGCTTTAAGTGTCACAACTTTGGTCATAAAGCAAATCATCGTAGAAGTCAATCATGTAATTTAGCTAGAATGAATGAGATGAATAATGTCTTTCATGGTCACTGCTATTTTTGTCATGGGTATGGTCACAAAACTAATCAGTGCAGATCTAGAGTTTAGTCAACAAATTCAGGACAAAGGAATATCAAATGTTACAAATGCAGCAAGAGCGGACACTATGCTAGCACATGCAGATAAGCAGTCGCTCCGGTAAGGTCTGAATCTGAGAAGAAAAGTGTAGAATCCAATGAATCTAAGAAAAAGACAGTTATGGTATGGAAAAAGAAGGAAACATGTGAAGGGAGTCCGTCTGTGGCACTGGATCTTGGTGCAAGTTCTTCCAGAATCTAAGCCAAAATTGCCTTGGCTTAGGGGGAGTATTTACAAATCATATTCTGTCGATTCCCCCTCTCTGAAATAAGTTATGATGTGTTTTAGGAGTAATTAAGTTTGATTTGATTGATTGGAATGTGAAGCACGCTTGCTAGCGTCATCAACGCATTTTTCAGCAAGAAAAATTCATCATGAGTAATTAAGGTTAAAAAGGCAGAGTTTTCAAAATCATTCACTTTTTGGGAAGAAAGAATCGAAGTGTTGCAGTGTGAAAGAAATTGAAGAAACAAAGGAAAACAAAATCATGGAATCCAGATTGATAGTTAGAAAATCCAGTGACAGTATTCCGAAGAAGCTAAAAGGAGTCGAGTTGGACGAATTTGATCATCGAAAGATAAAGGAAATGGAATGTGGGTTGAGTGCTGATGAATTACAGAATATTCGAACCCTAGGTATGGATTTGTGGGGAGAATTTTCCTTGGTTTTACGACAAAGAATGTATCCTATTTTTGTTGAGTCATGTTAAGGATGGCAACATCATTTTGGATAAACCCTATCAGATTACTAAGGAGGCCATTGAAGCTATTACTAGTTTGTGCTGTGTTGGCGATCTTCCTAGGAAGAAGTTGAAATGCAGAGATGTTGAGGAGCTTACTGGTACTGATAAAGACCCTCGAGCTTTACTGATTAACACTATTGCCAATTCCGCAGTCAGGTATGTTGCATATGGCATCACTTACAAAATTTACTTTTGAAATCGTGAAGGTTCTACTTCGGCTGTTGCTGTATATCTTGCACACAAGGTTGTAAAGGAGAATGAATAGTTTGATATTTGTGTAGTCTGTTAATGGAGAATATGTTTGAACATCATAATGACTTTGGTTGAGGGTTACTCTTTCTGCTTGGGTCTTTACTTATGTGCTTGGTATTCTACTTTCTGAATTCATTAGCATCAAGAAAAGATGTTTGGTTGTTCGATATCCCTATCGGAATGCAAATTTACAGATACTTGGAATATATGGAAGATAAAGAAAATGCTTGCAAAGTCTATTTCTTATCAATGCAGATGGATCTGTGCTCCGGTCTAGTACTATCTGGTGCTATGCCGGTCAATCTATTTGATGAGGGTTCCTCCTCCGGTCAGAAGGAATTAGATGCTATCATTGGTAGTTCCCCTCGGGAACCTAAAATAAGGAAAACTAGTCCTAAGGGAAAAGAAGTTATTACTGAGATATCAGAGGAGAAAGAAAAGGAAGATGTGCCTTCATTTGAATCTTACTCTCTCGATTCATATGAAATGCATTCTATGTTGGAAGAAGGTGATTTCAATATGATTGATGAAATGTGGTTTGCCTACTCTCCGGTCAGTAGGTCTGGAGTTGAAGATGCTATAGTTGACTATTTGTTTGAAAGGAGTATTGTTGTTTCTGAGTTGTTACCGGATGATCTGGTAAGTGTTATTGAAGAAAGGATGTTGTAGGAAGGATGTGAAGGATATGAGATAAAAAATTCGATTGAGAAGAGATGTGTCACTTCCAAACAAAAATTGTACAAACACATTGGTGAGACAAAAAGAATGCATTAAGGAAATGTTTGACATCTACAAGATTGTCTCCGGTGGCCTGCTGCTGGTGATGATTTTAGAAGCAAAATTGAGGCTATTGATTCTAAATTGAATGATATTGGAGAGAATTTTGAGTTTTTCAAAGACAAAGATGGAAAACAAAGAATGAGAGTGGGTGTTTTGCAGTCTGAATTATTGTCTGTTCAGAGATAGAGTGAAGATGATGTGGTTAGAAATTTCTAGTTGGTCAAAGAAATTGTTGAGGTCCGCTTGGACCATCTCTTCGGGATACTTTCTGATGCAGAGAATTGTTTACAACAGTGCCAATCTCTGGTTAATGTTTGTTTGCCATCTTTAACTGATCTGTTGATTCTTCAGGACTGTATGTGTGCTTGAATGAGTTCTATTGTGCATGCTTGGAAAAAGGTTTTTCCCATTGTGAAAGAAAGGCACAATTTTTTTTTCTCGTGAAAAGTGTTATCTTTACTTGATTTCCTGTGAATGTTCTTGTTTTGGCCCTTTGCCATTGTTGGCAAAAAGGGGGAGAAAATAAAGAAGAAAAGGGATTGCTAATCGAAGGGGGAGTTTTGTGAATTTTAAAGTTTTAAAGTTTTTTGTTGTTTTGCCATCAATGCCAAAGGGGGAGATTGTTGAATCGATATGGCATTGTTGTCATTGATGACAAAACCGATGGTCCAAAAGATTGTGCTCCAGATGGTATACAATGTGATATGGTGGTGTACAATATTAATCTATTCAATGTGCTTTGTTGGTAAGTTGTGTGGAGTTGATCCTCACTTCGGTTATGGAAGTATTTTTTATAACATCAGTTGAAGACCGAATAATGAAGATCATTCCTTTGGTTTTGGTTGCTATGCTCAAAAGCTTATTTCGGGTATTCTTGCTATCCAGATACTCATGCAATACATTGCAAATTTTTTTGATATGTCACAGATGCAGTTAATCATGCTATTCCGGTTGGTATTGAATTTTTATGATATCAAGACATGGTCTTGGTTTTGGCATTCCTATCGGCATCGGAGTATATCTTGTGTACTTCAATAGTCAATATCTTTTGATAATTATGTTTTGTAACTTGCTTATCTTATGTATGACCTATCTCTGGCTTCTGTGGTAACTTGGAAAGAAGATCTTAACATGCGACCTATCTTTTGGGTCCGATGCTAGTGTGCTAAGCTTTAATGAATATTTCAATGTTGTTATTCAAGCCGACATGTTTGATAGGCCGACTCATTATGGAGTTATATCATCTCTATGGGTATATATGTATATCATCTCTTTTGGTTTCATGTGTGGATGTGGATAGCGAATGCGGAGTGCGAAGGAGAATATAAGGTGATACGAAAAGGAAAATAATAGTTTGCGAATGGATATATAATTCAAAGCTCGTGCGAAGAGGTTGTGGAGGAGTTTTGTAGTCAATTCCTATTCGGATCTGCTCCAAATAGTTAGTGTGCTATTAATCGGAACTGAATTCATGCATGCATAGATGCAACTCAATCAATTCAAGTTTTGATTATGAGACTAGTTTTTGTATTAGCTGGTTTTGTACTTAGGGCAGCTAGCCCAATCAACAGTGAGCCTACTTGTAGTGAGCATTTTGGCAGTGAGCCTTCATTGTAAAAATCACCTTAATTGTGTCACCTTAACTGATGTTCTTATTCATGAGAATTAGCTTCTCTATGGTTTTTCCCATCTTGGGTTTTCCACGTAAATCTGGTGTTTATTGTGTATGGTGTTCGTATGTGCTTTCAAGTTCATTTCTGTTTTGATTATCTGACTGGATTAATATTATTGCCGGATCAAATAAGTTTGAAAATATTTTGGGATAACTGATTTACCCCCCTCTCAGTCATCCGGATCTGTTCAACAAGATGGACATGCATTTGAAGAGAACATTTTGAGTCCAAGGATAGAAGTGTTGAGGTATCTCCACAATTTATATTTTGGAAAAGGGGGGTAAGCTCCTTGTTGGCAGCCTAAGGTATGAAAGTGATTATTATGTTTTAGATTTGTTTCTTCCTCCCATGTTGCTACAAATTTCTTGTCATCATGCATAGCATGCTAAAAAGGGAGATAGTTTAAGGACTCAACTTGTAATATATGGCACGTGGACTCTTTTATTCGTGTTCATGTTTTTTTTTGCATTTGGATCGAGGAAGTTTATGAGGAATCATATAGGATTTGTTGTGCATCCTAACCACATTGTGAAGGATCAATGTTCATGGTTCATAGATCACTCCTTGGAGTGAAGTACCATGCTTGAAGACACAATTGTGGATGATGGTCAAATGGAGATAGGCACAATGGGATGTTTGATGTGGAAAGATGGTAAGCAAAATAAATATCAATCAAATGTTCAAGATTTTAGGACTAAACATGGTATGGTGTTGTTGGAGTCAAGCTACATATAGGGTTGCCTCTTTTAGATGGGTGATAGTGAGTTCAAGAAGAATGAGATACTACAAGCTTCACCATTCCTTGCATCTTGAAGGCACAACTTTTCAATGCTTGGAGTGGACACAAGGTATGCTATGATTCTTATATCATGGGTTGAGGTGAGAATTCTTCTTATGATAGTAATTGGTCTTTTTGGATTGGCATTGCATGGTCTTTGATTTCTCACTTTTAAGATTGCCAATGAGTAAAGAGTACCATCAAGAGTTAGAGAGGAATTGTGTTGGATACATCTTGATTACTAAGAGAGTTATGAACGTGACAAGAAGATCTCAAGAAGTTCATATGAATATTAGAGTTGTGTAGCACAAGCATGGCGAGGTTACTCCAAATTTGAATATTTGTGCAAAGGACCACCAACAAGGCATGAGGGGAATAAATGGTGATAGGATACTTTTGTCAAGTGAGGAAACATACGTACGACAGTACGACAGCTATGATCCAAAATGTAATCATTAATGCTTCTGTCATCACCATTATCAGCCACCAAATTATTTCAGTTGCATCCATACTGGTGGATATGCAGGTGTTTCCAGTAATGGGAAGGAGAGATTTTCAATTTGTTTTGCTAATGCAAATTTTTAATTTTTCAGTTCTTACATGAATGTTTTCAGTCTTAACATTGCTCACATTGTCTACTTTTGCAAAGGAGTTTCAGTTTTGCAGCTACTGTACCATTGGCATGTTGTCGGTTTAAGATCATGAGCCATTGTTATTAGTCATGAACAGCTGCAAGTTTGTGCATTTTGTGGAGGTTTCATGGTTGGATGATGTCGGTAGAAGGGCTCAGCTAAACAATCGTTTCAACCACAGTAGTTCTGATTTTTGGGTGAGATTCCACGTGGTTTGTGGCTGTTGTAACTTGTTTCCAGCCCATACAATCTGATTTACACTGTATTTTGGAGGGGACGGCTTGCTACATCAGTGAAAGGTCTATTGGAACTCAAGGTTTGTTATAAAACTCTTATAAGCATTATAGATTCTCCATCACATACGAGCCAAGTGGAGAAATAAAATCATGGCGACGAGTACATATGGCAGCCTTTGGGCTTGGGGGAGTTTATGGATAGTTTCATGGATCATCAAATCAAAGAGGATCATCTTGAGAGTTGCATTTCTTGTCTAATACTAATTGGGATAGGAAGGAGACTCTTTAGGATCTCATCACGAAATATTTAGAGGTTTGCATTTATATTGTTGCGAGTCATGAACATTTCTTTGTTATCTTTCCTCATAAAGTCAATTTTTTTTTTCAAAGAGGTGATTAACTTACACAAGTTGTACAAGGATGATGTCAATGTTGGATAGTAGAGCTTGTAGTGCTCTTTGGAGGAATTGCCTCATGAATGTTATAGCTTGATTTATGACATTGGCACAGTGACACTCAATTATGCAGGTTTGCATAGACCCTACAGTTTTCTTTGGCAAGAGATGTGTCATGAAACAGGTACATGATCCAAATTCTATGGGCATTTCAACACGATTCATCATTTGGGTTTGCAATTGCTTATGGGAAATAATTTTGGGAAGGGTGGACTATCATGTCCCCCCTTTTAGCTGAAAACAATTAATAATACTTGTTAAGTTGAGCCTGCTCACTTCTAAATTGAGCACTTAAATATAAAAGGTATTTTTAATGCTTGGAGGGAATACAAAACTAAAATAAAAAAAAGTGGAGGGCCCAAAAAAGCAACTATAAAAGGAATTCTTTTCCTCATTTCATGATCAATCAAGTTACCCTCTTTGCATCCAATGTTCAGTTTTGAGTAGTTTGTAACTTTGTTCAATGTAGGGCATCCAAGGAATCACAATTGTGCTGATTTGCGGTGGATTTGGATTTTGCTGCAGTGCCACTATAGTGTTTTTAACTTTTTGGCTAGTGAAAATCCCCATTTCACCATTGATACATATTTGAGGGTGTTTATATATTGAGTTTAAGATTTTTGGAGAATTTTTGGTAATCCTAAAGGGCTGGGTCTGTGTTTTTATAGTCATACTAGCTGCTGGTTGACATTGGATGGTCTTTACACTATATTTCGAGCTAGCCCAGCTGCACAAAAATTCAGAAACTATTTTCAAGGGTGGCAAACCATTTTTGAGATTTTTATTGCTGATTTAAGATGCACCAGCTGTGAGTACAGTCAGTAGATGCTTATTTGTCACTGTAGGCCTGATTTGTGTTTTCTGGGTTTGATCAGCATTACATTAGCAGCAAGGATGGTTAAAAATAGTTTGTTTGGTTATTGTAAGCTCCTACCACAATCGGACAGCTGTTGTATCAGTCTGGACAGCCCTTAACCAAGTTGGATCAGCCAATTGTACCACTCCGATAAGGGGACATTACAAAAGCATACGTCTTTAACAGTGCTGCAAGGGATGCTGCTATACTGCCATGGATCTTCACAAATCTTCTATAATATCTAGTGAGTCCTAGGAAACCATTAAATTTCTTAATGGTTTTAGAACTAGGCCATTGTAGCGTAGCCTTAATTTTTGTTAGGATCCACTTTTACTCTTTTGGGGGACACATTGTGTCCCAAGTACACCACCTCTTTAAGACCAAAAATCACACTTGGAAGGCTTAGAATAGAGTTGGTGGTCGTAGAATTTGTAATGCTTGATCTACATGGTGCAAATTTTCTTCCAACACCTTGCTATAAATCAATTTATCATTAAAGAACACTAATACAAACTTCCTCTAAAATTGTCTAAATATGGAATTCGTTAAAGTTCAGAATGTAGATTGAGCATTAGTAAGACTAAGTGGCATCACTAGAAACTTGTAATAACCCTCATGACTCCTAAATGCTATCTTGGGAATATTCTCTTAAATTGGATTTGGTGATACCCTGATCTAAGATCTAGTTTTGTGAAAAACATAGCTCCATTCAAATCATCTAGTAAATTATCATGATTGGAATATGAAACTTATCTTTGATGGTGTACGTGTTGAGTATTCTCTAGTTAAGACACATGCGCCAAGTTTCATTCTTCTTATGGCCATCACCATGGAGAGGAGTAAGCAGTTTTTCTGTGTTCGATGATACTCGTCGCTTTTTTGTATATATGGGTATCTGTAAGGCTTGATGTTGGGTGGTTGGCTACTTGGCACTAGTTGAATGGCATGATCATGGTCCCTCTTAAGATACAGTCCTTTAGGCATATCTCCAAAAACCATTGAGTGATGATCTATAAGGGTAGGGCGGTTGATCGATAAGCTGCTAATGAAAATAATTGGGCCACAAATCCATCCATTTCTTTCTTAAGCATCTTTTGCGTTCGATGAGAGCTTACAATGTGTGGGGACTTTGCACACAACCCTCTTAGTTTAATTATCTTGCTTCTGAGTGATATCTCATGAATAGCCTTGTAAGTTCATCTTAGTTATTTCTAAATTAGTGAGCCATTATATTACAAATACTCTATCTCTTGCACCCGTGGGAATCTGTGGGGACTTTGCACACAACCCTCTTAGTTTAATTATCTTGCCTTCTGAGTGATATCTCATGGATAGCCTTGTAAGTTCATCTCAGTTATTCCTAAATTAGTGAGCCATTGTATTACAAATACTCTATCTCTTGCACCCATGGGAATAACAAACATCGGGCAATCAAGTTGATACTCTTCCATGGTTTATTCAATGCTATGACATGTTTTTGAACTAATGGTACCCTCATCTGCAATTCGAACAAGGAATTATGGTGTCGAAATATAAAACAATGGAGTCTAGTAGCGAACTTCTTATTAACAAATTTGTGAGTGCTTTCTGAGTTGATTAATATTGCTACTCTCTGTTTCCTCAAGAAACCTACCATCTTGAGAGTTTGTGTGGTGCTAATTCCAATAAGTGTATGATAGGATATGATTAGTTGAATTTCTCCTGATTCTTCCTCTAACACATTGTGCCCATCTAATATTGCTTTTTCCCTCTTCTTTGTCACTTGGCCCTTCAATATAGAACAAATTCGTTTAAGTGCATTTATCTCCTCAAATGTATTTTAGTTAAAATATAACTCTTTTGCTCTCTTCTCAATTCGTTTTGGCATCAATCTAGTAGGTTGGGGAAATGATTGTGCTGAAAAGCCTCTCTTCTATGCTGTTAGCCTATTAATTTCTAGGAATTAAAAACTTCGCCTTTGCTTTGCGTGCTAGGACAAATAACTCAAATATAGAATTAGTAATAAACATGCATACCTTATGTCAGAAGTGATCCTTGAGGCCACCTAGAAATAAATCATTCAAGTTCCCTTCTGCAGTGGTATTCAGTCTCATAGATAGGTTGTAGATTGCTGAATATAATCCTTGATTGATCCTATTTGTTGTAATTTAGTCAATTGGTTCAAGTAGTTGTTTGCCACACTCTTACCATATTGTGACTGTAACTCTGTGAGATCCTTTTTCTTCGTTTGTGTGCAGTGCTATTGATGCCAAATGAATTGATATAAGGAAACCGCTGTCACTTTTTGCCCACCTGGAATTTGATGTATCGAAACAGTTCTCCATTTGATTTATCTGACTCTAGTTACCGATTCGTTGGCATGCAGGTTGGATTCGCAAGCGGATGCTCAGGGATGCGGATTCAGATTTGGATGCTGTAATGACCCTAACCGGCCATTTCCCTCGATTTCACAAATATTCCTCAAGCAGATTTAAACAAATACATTCATGCAATAAACTATGGAATTCAACAGTAATTAACTAGCATTTCATATTCCATTAAAGCCCTCAGCAACATCGTTGCGTTATAAAATAACAATGGGATTTCTCACCATCCAAATCTGAACTCAACATGCAACAGAATAACAATTAACAGAAAAGAACCTGTGAATACAATGGCGAACTCTGCTGTGAATCCGCACCGTAGACGAACTGGGGCTACGTCCAATCCACCTCTGAGCCAAAAGGGTTTCCGTCCTGAAGGCTGAATTCGAAAGCCGAAGCTTCCTAATATCTCCAAGAGATAAAGATAATATCCAAAAACTAAGCATCCCTCAAATGAGCCTTCAATCCCTCTTTTAAAGCAATGGCTGTGACTCTTCAGTTTCCCTCTCTGTCTTTTCATATTCTCACTTAAAGTCACTTTTTAAATAAATATAACCATTGGTTATAAAGTGGCATGATAAAATAAAGTGAGGAATCTTCTGGCATTAAAACGGAGGACCAAACGAACTCGGAATGAGACATGTGATAGCTTGCCGGAAAGCTCTCGGCGAGACGCTCCGAGTCCACTACTGAAATGCTAGGAACACTGAGCTCTTCCTACTTACTATAAATAGTAAGCACCCTGGAAACCCTGTGGAAACTGATCCGATTGGCCTGAAATTGAAAACACCTAGGCCAAACGCCCCTCTGATCCTCTGCCAAACCTTGGTTAGCCCATTGGACCATGATGAAAAGGCTAACTATAAGGCTAACTAAAAGGGGACATTACAGATGCCCTGTGGATGCGCTCATGAAGCACATCCTTCTGGATGCTTTGTAATGCATCCAAAGAGCATTCGGGGGCCCTGGATGTGCTTTGTGTTATATAGAAAGGACATAAATAAAACTTTAAGATACCAGTCCAAATTTGTGGCCAATGCTTTCCAGTGTTTTCCATTCCCATTCTAATGATGATGTAGACAAAAATGACTTATAATTCTTGTAATTGATATTCTCAGTACTGTTATTCTAGCAATCAAACTCTTAATATAAGGAAGTCAATCATAATAATGCAGGCATAAGATTTCCAGTAAAGCATGGCTCAGAGAAAATTTCCAGTTTTAAGAACATAATTAGTGTGCCACAGTGTTCTTTGATGTAATTCTCATTCGATATCATTTCTGACCACCATCGGAATAAATTCCAACATTATATCCCTCAATCTATTTTAATTTTTACTCCTTTAAGCCCTGATTTTCTACTAAGCCTTACTCAGTGATCCCATTTTTACTCCTTTAAGCCCTGTTTTTCTACTAAGCCTTAGTCAGTAATCCCTGATGGCCCAGTGACTAGAATCACTTAATAAGATAAAACAAACAATGTATATTCAGTAGAGTTCTTCCCAAAAATATGTTTAATTTTCTCAATTACAGCCATGGGTATATATAAACTGCCTGCATATGGAACCAAAGCCATCTGCTTCCTTAAAAACATCTTAAATGTGAAGCTGGATCTTTTACAACTGAGATGGTGCTGTATTGCACGGGAATCGTGAACATAGATGTATATGATATGGCTTATTAGTTATTTGAATATTTGTGAACTATAAATTGACATTTAATATTTATCCTTGATCAATGATGAAGTATCATGCTATCAAATGATTTAATATTGTATATTTCTTTGCAATATATATATCCAAACGCATCCAACCCCCCACCCCCCCCCCAAAAANCCCCCCCCCCCCCCCCCAAAAAAAAAAAAAAAAAAACCGCGCACCTGCATGTCGTACCCACACCCACACTCGAATCAGTAACTTAGATCTGAGTAAATGGATCCTTTCCGTCAAAAAAACCGCGCACCCGCATGTCGCACCCACACCCACACCTGAATCGGTAACTTAGATCTGAGGAAATGGATCCTTTCCGTCAGACTTGTGCATGTCAACCTTTGGTAACTAGTTCATAGATTCCATTTGATTGTTAGCAATTGGATCTAGATTAGATAAATCTCCCTTGGTTGATTGAAACATTTAATTGAGCCTAACTGATTTTGGATATAAGCGCTTGTATCAGCCAATGTGTTATGGATGCCAGAGACATTTCTTGCAAATCCCTTCATTTTCTCCACTGCTTCTAACTTGATTTCTTCCTCAAATTTTTGTTATTTTCACTTGTAGATTCATTAACTATCTTATTGATTTCTTTGATTCCCAAATTTTCATTTCTTGTAGATTTTTGCAGGTGTGACAAATTTTTTGGCCCCTTCTTGTAGGCCTTGTTATGATGGAGAAAAATGATTTAGCAGTCAATCAGATAAATTATTAAATATGAATTTTTTGGTAGCTTACTAGCGCTTAGATCTCACTTCCCAAATAAAAATCTTTGATGCTTCTTGAATTGTTCTGATAAATATGATTTTTTTAATTGCCTATTGTTGATGGTCATGTTAGTCAACGCTTCTTGCACCTTCACAAGTCATGTCAAGATGATTATATGTGATGTAAATAAAGTTTAGCAACCTAATATGGAGTAACAATATTTAAACAAACTAAAAAAGTAGATATAGTTAATTTGTTTCGCGGGCATAAACGTATATTAAAAAATAAACTATTGAAATTTCATAGACTTACTTCAACAAATCCAACTTGGAGGAGCTAAAGATGGACTATGACATATGTTGGTTTGTCACGAACATTTAGATCTCCTCAGCCTTAATGTTATTTTTTTATCCACTAAGTCTATCTGCCAATCTTTTGCATCACCAAGTTGAGCGAGTGGACGCCATAGTGTCCAAAAAATGTGTTTGTATCTTGTCTCCACCAATAAACCTATTGCCTTGCAATTTTTAATGTTGTCCATTATGACTTCGACAATGTTTTGATCACCCACCGTCTCAATCGACTCTATGAGGATGTTGGCAATGAATTTTTTTTCCTTTATTTGCCCCTCACAATCAGCTACCCTCAAAATCATTTACTCCCAAGTCATATTGGGATGACATTAATTAAAAGTCTGCTATTGCAATATTTCCATTCATTAGAAATGATGGGCACTTATTTTTGCTCATAGATCCTTGACTGGTTGCAACGATGTCTCTATAAAATTGACTTCAAGGTAGTACGCATTTTTTCATATCCATGATTGTACAACTTTGTGGGTGTTGGGCTAATCACCGTCACCATTTCTGCCAAGATGTTGATCACAAGGTTGAAAGGAATCTCATTAGTGTTAATGCAACATGCAATTTGTTCAATTGCATCGCCTCTTGCATCATTCTAAGATGCCTTTTCTAAGTAGGCCTACATCCTAAGCCATTCTTTTGTGGGAAAGAGAGGGGCTATTGTCTTTTTGGGAAGATGGCGTTGAAATGAAACGATGTGTGGCAGCAACAATTGTAGAAGTGGAAGATGATCTTGTAGGTGGTTTGCATGATCTGTTTTTGGCCAAAAGGCGGGATCTTGATTTTGTTGTCTGGGTTGCACTCTTTGCTTTTTGCTCTTTGATATATAAGAGAATATGCTCCTTTGGCAACCCATGTTTGCTTGGCCCTAGACAAACTCGGATTTCTTGGTTGGCCATTGCACATGAGCTTTATCTCTATTATACAAGCTCTTGTACTCACTGTCATTGTTTAAAATGCTAATATAACCCTACCTCTGGAAGATGCTCAATCTTTCTGATATCTTGCCAAAGAGGTGATGCTTGGTCAAATTTGGAAGGCCTATTTGTTGCTGGGTCCAATAAACTAGAACTAGCAATTATTATAAACTCAGAAGTCGATCCTGGTTCTGGTTCAGATTTTGGTTCAGGGATTTGGCAAATTTTTTTTTGGGTCGGATTCTGGTACCACAGGTATATATATAGACATTTTCGAAATATATATATATATATATATATATATATATGTATGTATGAATGTATATTCATAGATTCATACATGTAACATGTCAGTGTTCATTCATCATTGGTTCAAAACTTCAAAGTTTAGACATATAATAATAATAATAAGTTAGAAGTGTGATTCTCATAAAATGATAAATCCATAATTGTCAATATATGATTATATCATATTCATTCTTTGCAAAAGTCTCAAAATGTCATTACATGCTGAAAATTTAAATCACAAGCCATATTTCATATTTAAAAATTAAAACAGTAAATTTAATACCCAGTTCTCTATTTTTCATCATCTTCATCGGAATCAAGGTCAACTATTGGTTCCTCTTCAACTTCATTTGAACCAACAGCTGTGGCACTCGCCATGTCATGTGAAACAGTTGCCTCTTGATCATCTACAGAGACATGGGCAAGTTGTGAAACAGTTGCCTCTTGATCATCTACAAAGACATGGGCAAGTTGTGCAATCGTGGCCTCTAAATCAGAACACTCAGGGGCTAGATCCCAATTCTTTGTCACACCCTCATTGTAGTCCTTTTTCATTCCTTTTCCAGTGCTAGGAATGAAGTGAGGTTTCATTTGATAGTATGAGCTGGAATACTTTATGTTGCAATGGTTACACTGCCAAATATAACCCCCACTACCAGGCACTGCCTTAATCATTGTTGTGTAACGCGAAAGCGGTGAACCTGCATCAATTTTGAAAGGGTTTACCCCAACAACTGAACTAGAGCTTCCACTTCCACTTCCATCCATTCTGTCTAACTCTGAATAATGAACCTAAAATGGAAAATAAAACACAACACATTATTGCAAAAAATTAATTGAAAAAATTTGGCATTATAGCCCCTTAATATGCATACAATGTATAAAAAAGTACTAAAAACTTTTTAAAAACTTAATTTTTTTAAAAATCTTGAAATTTTTTGAAAAATTCACTAGAAATTTGAACAAAATGAAGATTCACTTACCTTTACCCACTAAATCTGCCTTCCCCAACGATTCCTAAGTCTCTAATGTGGGTCTTAGTCCTCCAGAGCGTTCACTTTCGAAGAAAAATGCTACAGCTATAGAACAAAACCAAAATGGTGAAAAATGCTTGAGAGATGAATGAATGACCATCAAATGACTTTAGGCAACCTTTATTGGTCAAATTAGGGTTTAGAAGGGTCATATTAGGGTTTAGTTTCACTTTAATTTAAAAGGAATTTAAAAAAGCAAAGTGGGGCCTGTTTTTGGACACCTAGACTCACGGATTCCCGCGGATCCTCTCAGATTCCGCCAGGGTTCCGGAATGGAATCCAGACCAGATTCCATTCTGAAACCTGCCAGAATCCGGGAGGATTGCACCAGAACGAGGATCCGGGTTTTTTTTGGAGGAATCTGGTATCTTAGATTATAAACGATGTGGATACTTGTACCTATATGTTAAAAAATAAACAAATATCAGGAAAATAACAAAAAAAATGTAACCCTAGGCTACATTAACATAAAAAAAAAGAAAAATGAAAAAACAATGTAACTGTATGTTATGTTAAAGAATGATCAATTCCAAAAACAACAATAATATGTTCAAAAAATACATAGGAAGCCTGGAATTTTATTAAAAACTTAAATTTTTTACCTTGAATGATGAATCTTCTTGGTTTAAGCTATTTGATCCCTATAGCACTCAATTGCCTTTACAATCCTTCAACGCTGAAAAAAACCAGAAACCTTTAGTAACTATGAGTTTTGGAAAATATGAATGATTTTTGTTTTGTGTTTGAAGGGCACTTATTAGGTTTCCTTCTGTTTAGAATATAAAAGTAAATCAGTTTTTTCATTTAAATGGCCGTTTCCAGGCCTTTTACCCCATGGGTATGCTTGGAAATGCATAGAGTGGTTTAGACGACCTGGGTACCTGGAGTTGACAGGCGCACCCAAGGGGGTCTGTCCCCAGAGCAGTTTGGGCTGGGTACAGGGGCTGGGATGGGCATAATCTGCAATGTAGTGATCTGGAAGATGGGGCAACCCGCGCTCTTGGTTAACAAAAGTATGCCGATGGAGAACTCTGGCAATCATGCCCTTCTGCTTTCTCAAATTATGTGTCCTGTAAACCGGCTGCATTCATACCAAACATAAAACAAAAAGAAATACATCCAATTGTAGTAGTTTCTATGATGGGTCCACAAAATCATCTGGCTGAGTGGCATAATTTGTTTTATGATTGAATGGGAGTCTCAGTAGGTGTTGATCGCAAGTGGAATGAAGGAGAATTCCAAGCACTGGGAACCAAAATGCAATGGAAAGAGTAAACAAACTAAAAACTAGTTGTCTTAGAGATGGTGCAACAACACTGTTGAAAAGATAATACCAGCAGCAGCAAGCTAACTGATTACAACCTGGTGACATGCCTTTTGTCATATGATAACTAGAAAACTTGAAATAAAGGCATGTGGTACCTTTGTTGCATCCTGCCATAGGCAGCAGTTGTATATAAAAATTGTCACTAAGAACGAAAGAAATCTGATGACGTTAGCACGTAGTATTTTGAAGTTCTAATAAATCTACCAAAAACAACATTTAAGGTCCACAATGAATCGAATGACACTCCTACAGTATGATGGCCCAATTTCCATGAACATGAACATGAACATGTGAATGCCATGTGGGCTCTGTATAGGCCTGAAATTGCAATAGTCAATGGCTATGAGTGGTCTTGTCTACAGTAAGATTAAGCCTTTGTCTCATTTTAACAATTCTGCAATTTGAAAGAGAACTAGCACATGAATATAGAAATATGGGAAAGAAGAAGAATATTTCTTGATTTGTTAAATATTAGGGCGAAACCGAAAACAAATAGCTCATTTGAATTACCTCTAATTTTACAATAGGAAATGGGAGGCAGAAAGATGAGAGACTGAGTGCAGGTTAAAATATTGATGGCATTGCAACACATGATAATTAAGATTTTATTGTTTTCATAATTAAAGAAATGGATCCCTGACCTAGGAAGCTACAATTTAGGATTTTAAAAAATAGAAGAAAACTACGTCGAAAGAAAATTATCAATGTCTATCTGGCCAGTACACTCACTGGTGGTAGAATACATTCAAATCAAAGTATCAGAAATGATGGTTATCTTGCAGTGCTTTACAAAGCACATTTCCTGAAGATATGGAGCTAAGCATCAGCTGGCATCAGATAATAAATAGTTTTATAACCTGTGTATTCATGTACATCTACATTATTCCTTTTTTAGAAACATTTAACAACTCATATTTTTGCAGTTTCTAAAGGTAAACCTTAAAAGAACCAATTATAACTCCTACAAAATTGAGGTATACATCATTTTATTACAACCATTGGCTTAATCAATAAAATTCTCTTTACCCTCTAAGCTTCACCAAGTAGAAGAAAAATCTTAAACAAAAATCCCACTGACACAAACTCATGTATTCACCATGTGCAGTAGTTTTCCTCTTTGGGAAGTGTACTAAGTCATATTATTCATGCAGAGTCTAACATTGATTTCCCCCAATTTTCCATATATGTACTTCCTTTGGGATCTGTATGATTATATTTCACTTAGACTTATTTTCTTTTTCAACTAGGATAAGTTTCTAAATCATTGGAATTATGGTCACTAGAGTTTACGGACAGTACTGTCTACCACTTGTTTGGCTTTTATGCTATTCAGAGAAATCTAGGATTTGAGGGATTTGGTGTTAATCCCATCTTTTGTTTCAATGTACAGATAAGTGCTGGTATGGAGTGTGGAATTGCTTTGAGAGACTTCGATGATTGGGATGTTGGAGACATAATTGAAACCTTCAGCTCAGTAGCTAAGCAGTGTACTCTTGAAGAGGCATCTGCTTCCATGACAGAATCTGTTGCTGCCAGTGTAGTTCAACTCTAGAAATCAGTTGCCGTTTTAACAACATAAGTCAGAGGAATTGTATTAATTTTCTTTCTTGTATTTAACATCTCCATGTTTCATATATATGGAGCCCAATAGGTGAGAATATTCCATTGTAAGACCTGTAACATCTCAGGTGTTAGTGTATTACATGTACATTGGATAGACTGTTAAGTGGTGCTTATTGTTTTTGACATTCCTAAACAGTTTTTCAAAAGCATCGATGGAAGGTTACTCCAATTCACAAATTTAACTCTTTGTAGATAGAAATTATATCATTCTTTTTTCATTCAAATCTATTGGTGCAACTTATTTCTCCGTGTAAATCATTTCTTTTTGTTACCGTGGATTTTAAGCATGAACAACAAATATTACATAATTTCCACAACTACAAGCCATACTTTTGAATAAGTTTCTGAAACCTTGTTTTATTGTTAAATCTAGCTAGAATAAGCAGATTATGAAGAAACCAAGATTGTTGTAAGTTTTAACAGAAGTCACATCTGAATTCAGTTCATAACATTAGTTTATCATTGATTAGATGGAATAAGTGAAATATGAAGGGCCCAAGGTAGTAGCAATATTAACTGGACAAGCCATGAGTTGACATGCAACTAGGTATCTAGGTTATGTGCAGTAAGAAGTGATACATTGGCTGAATTTACCAACAGGAAGAATTAAGTGTTCCTGAACTTGCTGCGGGTTGTGCAAGTTTCGACAACCCGCGGGCCGAGTCGAGCTTGGCAGGTTTTCATGACCCGGTAGCATGACCCGCATGACTCGCGAGACGTGCGGACCATGCCATGACCCGCCGGGTCCGTGGGCTATGGGCCGGCCGCGGCAGGCACAGACTGCACATAAAAAAAAAAAAAGACTTTTTCCTATATTTTTTTATACTTCACCAATTTTTCAATTCAAGGGCGGGAGAATTTATGCAAATATAACATTTAGACTTATACTTTAAGTTATATTTGCATAAATACTTTCAGGATGTTTGAGATAGGTTCCGGCTTCATAGGAGTTAAGATGCAGATTCTAGATTTTGGGGGTTTTCGAAAAATCCCAAACTTAGCCAAATTTCAGGATTCAGCAGGTCTTCAGCAGGGTTACCTCCCACAATCTGTCATGGCTTTCTAAGGTCAAACTGAAGCTGGAACAAGGATTCTCAAAGGGTTTTAACTCATTCCATCACAAATCGCTTGGTTTCGACTCCATCCCCATGAAAAACTTAGCTTAGCTCTCGCCCATATCCCAGACAGACATGACTTCCTAGCAGGCCAAAATCACTAAAACCTCACTTGCCAAATCCAGGGACCTGAAAACTGCCACCAACAAAGACTACCTAAGGACACTACTCCTATAACCAAAGCAAAAAAGGGGGTCCCCATTTGCAATGGGGCGATGGTGTGAAAACCTCACAACAAGGACCATGAGTGGGTTGACTAGGCAGACAGAGAGGCTGAGGATGTGGCTATGGCAGAGGAGGATAGAGCACGATCAACTGCCCGTGCAACTGATGTTGATTAGAGTGACACCTCACAGGTAGAGACTATGGCTTGTCAGTCATCTAGGACCTACCTCAGACGCATTTGTAGGAGGCAGACAAACTACTCTGAGGCTGAGGCTGAGCTAGAGCTTGAGCCATAGACTTGTTTTTGTTTACACATGTCTGAGAACATTTGATGTCATGGATTTTACATACATTTGACAATATTTATAATTCTGCATATCTATGTTTTCTATTTCCTTCAGCTACAATTTACGTTTGTACTTATGTGATGGATGTATGTTTATGTATGTGATCAAATTAACTTCTATTTGATGATGTTATAATGTCTTTAAGCTTTATTCAATAATGGATGCATGAAACAAGTTTTAAATCGTAAAAAATCTATTTTTTCATTTTGCGGAGTCATAGCCGAGTCATTGCCGAGTCACGGGTCGAGTCGACCTTGCCGAGTCATAGGCGTATCCGAGTCATGGAACTATGGGAAGAAATCATAGTGAGGTTAAAATGCCAATGCAGATTACATTCCTTTCTATTGGTTAGATTGAAAAGAGAATGACTGGTAATTGTACCATTTGATTGGGATCATCTTCTGGTTTGTCAACAATTATCTTAGCAATATGTGCAGTGCAGTTCTTCCTCTTTGCAAAAAGATGGTCTATCAAGGCGGCTAGCAAAGTTGCTAATTGTTTCCTCTCTTTGGATTGAAGATTAATTGTCATTCTCATCAATGAATAGCACATCTCATGTTGAAAGATGTCCATTTGCAGAGGAAAGTTGTCTCTTGAGAACAAGAGCAAGTGCAAATGCCAAATGACCATGGTATAAATGTCCAGGATCTGTTGAATCTATGATAGGCATGATTGATAAGCCCACAGAGCATTCTATCAATGTAAAGCCACAAGGAAGAGGAAGGAGTTGCCTTACATGATGTAGGAGCTATGGGGACAACCTGCATCCTGGAATTATCAAAATTGCCTGCATGAACTGCTCTAACAGTGAAGGCCACGTGCTTTATTCCTTGTGTTACATAAACAAGTTGTGTTGGTTAAATCCTATGCAATATTACTCAATTTCAGTTACTTTTAAGGTAAGTCCACAGAGCATTCTGTTCCCAAACAGTGTTATGAGTTGAATGGAAGAACTTTTGGAAAAAAAATCTGTGTTTTGCTTACATCAACATTTTGGATTACTTTCTGTGATCCATTGTCAGGATGATATCAAATGATAACAGGATTGCAGAAGTAGTCAATTTTACAGTGCCAAGACATGCCTGTGGCTTCCATGTCCTCCTTGGCATCTCGTGCCACTTTATTATTGATTACTTCTCCAGTGCTTTCACCATTTGCTATCATCCTCAGGATTGATCAGAGTTTGATCTGAAATATTGATTTAAACAAAAATGAACACAGTTTTTTTCAGAACTTCTTGCTTTCAATCTAATGGACTGAAAACCTAATTACAAAAGTGTTATGAGTTGTTCCATAATGGAATAGGAGGCTGAGTAAGTATTGATCCCAAGCACCGGAAACAATGATTAAATGAAAGCAATAAATAATACCAAAATTAGCTGCTACAGAAAACATCAGTGCAGAAAGGATAGTAGTAGCAGCAGCAAGCTGCCAAAGAATGTAGCAGCAACTGGAATTCAAGTTGTCAGCGTGCCTGTAAATATTTGAAAACTGATCACTATGAGGTGGGGAACTTCTCAAGCACATGGGTACCTTCGTTGTACTGTTATCATCATAGACAGCATTGGTACATAAATAACATACACTTCCTAAATAGAAAGAGATTTGATGATAATAGTACCTAGCACTTGGAAGTACATTCTGTACATAGAGGAGAGCTCGTCAAGCTAAAATGCCATTCATGGCAGTACAAGGAAAAACAAAGATGACATTTTAAGTTTCTTTTGGTAAAAGAAACAAATCCCTATCATGGAATTTAAGCATAACTATATGAATATTAGTGCTCAACATGTGGTCTCACACATTGTTATGCTATGAATAAATTTGGAAGATTAAATTATTGATGTGTCAAGGGAGTCTCAGGATGGTTATTGATACACAAATAACTTGGAAAATATGAATGTATTATTCAGAAAATGAGGGATGTAGAAGAAAGCGAGAATGATATATAGGCCAATCGAATTGTTTTAAATAGATATCGTCTCACGCCTTGACAATAGTACTCATCTGGATCTGCATTTGTTGATCTGGTTGTACAACTTCAAATGGATTCTTCACTATGTTGTACCTACACCTATAGTGTAGATTCAAGATTTTCCTAGAACGAACAAGAGAATGCATTGATGCAAATTTATATGCCATAAGAACATAAGTCAACTTTTAACTAAGAGAAAGCATCACTATATATCAAAAAGAATTTGCCTTGTTGGTGGTAGTTCCTTCAAATGTCTTCCTAGTGGTGGGGTACATTAAAGGACAATCTTCATGTGGCGATTGAAATGACATGATAGCCACACAAGTGCAAACATGAGATTTTCTGTAAAATGATAATTCTTCATCAATGAAAGGGAATAATAGTAGATGCATGAGTAACTACTCCATTTTGTTCCACATGTCACATATTTCACTCTTCGTCCTCTTCTCCCAATGAAGCTCAATTTCTTAAGGACACATCTTTCCTTTACTTTTGTTTTGGCCTTTCACGACCTTAGACTAGTTGTACATTAGCTACTCTTTGCAAGATCTCTTGTGGAAATCCATATGTTAATAAACCCACTTCTAGCTAACTCTACAAAGACCACAACATTGATCACTCCCCTTGTCCACTTGTTGTGAACCTTTAATTATATTGCATGTTGCCACACAAGCTTTTATTAACTTGAACATTGACTTGGTCCATGTGTGTTGTCATACTAGTTAGGGCATCACTCAACAGTGCTTTATGTTATTGCAATTGTTTCTCCATCCTTGGTTGGAGTTGAAGTCTAAACCATAACCTTTGTTGGTGTATGTATATTTCTTTTCCCACAGATTCTATTGACCTTCGCAAAATGAAGCATACTTGCCTTAGAGGTCTACAATGATTATTGACTTGTATTATGTGAACTAGCACACTAGTTAGTGCCTTGTGTTATTGCCAATGCTTATTGATTCTCTAACAACGTCGAATATCCAAACCACAACCTCTTCTAATGTGTCTCTTGTTTTGCTCATAGAAGCCTTATTAACGTTAATGACAATGGACCACAATTGCCTTTAAGGACCAAAACAAGGACTTCTAGACCTTATCAATCTTCATGACAACAGAGCGCAAATACCTTTAAGAATAACAAAGACCCTCTACATTGGTTGCTACCAACCTCGAGATTGTTAGTCCCAACTTGTTCTTTGCAAGATCTTATTTGTACAACAAATCTAAATCTACTTTCTAGCTAGCCCCAACAATGACCATATAAGACCTTGTGAAGGAGATCCAAGACTACCTTTGAAATCACTAGAGGTGACTCTTAACTAGCTATATGCTTGACTTTATAAGATCTCATTTTGTAGGTGATCTAATTATGCTATATAAAACATTATGGGTGATATAGGCCTTCTTGGAACCTTCTTCCTAGAAGTTAACTACGAAAACTTTCCCACTAAGGTTTTCACAAAACTATACCTCTTCAAAGGCCCCCTTAGAACCATCATTATGCTAGAAAGTCCTTTTTCTTAGAGTGGTGGTTCCTGATGCTCTACACACCCTATGTAGTATTATCCAATCTTTGATAACACTTCCTCTTGTATCCTTTGCCTTTGGTTTAATTCTATATCATCTATCTAGACAATTTCTTCTACTTCCATTTACAAGTGCACCACTTCAAGGTACTCTACTTATTGTTGGTTCCACTCCCTTTTATCACAAATGTTGATTGAAATATCTTTTTGTAAGTGTTGTCGTTTAGTGTCTCTCTACCCTAAAGGTTACACTTCTAATGAAAACCAACTACTCATGGATCAACCTTAAATGTTTGCTTGCCAATAATCCCAACAATTGACACACAAGTCTTACTATTAATCATGATTGCGCTCAAGTGTTTGGTACTTTTGTCTACATCTCTAATATATTCTCAACTTCCAGTGACTCCTTGCAACTTCCTTCCATCGTGTCAAACCATCATCAACTTGTCTTCTTTCATGCCAACTCCCTTACTTTCATGACATGTGCTTTTACATAGATATTCTACATCATGCATAGGGTTTCCTTTCTACACATTCTACTCGTAGTATGAACCGTTTTGCCATATGCATTGTGCCTTTTATATATGCCACCTTGAGCTACCTCCCAAGTGACGTCCTTGTGCAGACCATTGCATTCTCAACACTATGGTTCCTTGCTCAAGTGTTTGTGCTATCACCATATATATCATGATTCTAAATTTGAAACTGCCCCTATTCCACCTATTGTGCTTTTGCAAGCTCATCAAAAAATAAGGGTAAATGTTCTTGCATCAAACTCCCAAGGTTGAAAGATTTTGAGCATGATGCTCAAAATATGAGTGTTAATTTGGTGGTGATCTTATATCTTATGTCTTCTTGAAGACTCGCTATGCGTTTTGGACTTGAGTGAGTTCGTGCAATCCTTGGTGTTTTACAAGAATATTTTCCCTTTGGGAGAATTTTTGATGTTTCTTTTGAGTTGGGTGATTTCTTTTGCAAGGGTTTGGACTCTACCATATATGACTCCTTTGCATTTGTCCTCTCTTTGAGAAATTCCTTGTTTCTCAATGGGACCATCTACCTTACTACACCTTCCACTTGTTGGCAAGTTGACTCCCAGGGAGTATATGACTTATTTTGTGTTGTCATTATGGCAACAAAGTCATGAAGTTTTGACAACAAACTTTGTAGTGAAGATTGACCAAGTATAGAAGACAAGATAGAACAGAGAATACACAGATGATCAGAGCATCAACGCATGTGCGTACGACCAATGCAGACTAAGCGCCTTCAGACATAAGTTCTATGATATGTTTTTATGCTTACCCTATACATGCATGGTACGGAATGTCAGTACAAACAAGTTACAGAAAGAACAAGTACACTAGTAGTTCAGAATAAAGAGTATGAAGCCGACTTCAGGTTTTTGATTAGCGTGTAATTTTTTTTGTGTAAAGGCTAAGCGCCTATTGTAATAAGTTTGTAATCATGTATTAAACATTATTGTAAACATGCTTAAGCCAATTGTTTGGAAGCGTTGTGAATGTTGTTTTTGGGCCGACTAAGGTCTTGTTTATAGTCGCGTCTATTCAGGCATATATATATGCAATGTAAAGGTATATTACAAGTGTCGAAGAAATATGTAGAGAAGCGATAGAAGAACAGTATAAAGATGTTAGTATGAGATAGAGCCCTAATAGAAGATAAGAGCATAAGCGCATAATCAGAACTGATCAGACATCTGTGTCATATACAACAGTTCACTTTTGGATATAGTACATATCTATTCTCAGAAGGTTGTAGCCTTCTTTCTCATTGAGCAGTGAGCTCTTGGACAGTGAGTCCTCACCCCTAATAGGGTTGTTTGTTAAAGACTCCTAACAGGGTCAGGCCTTTAACCAGGTCTTTATACTTGCATTGTAAAGACTACTCCTAATAGGGCAAAGGAACTTTAACATGTTCATTATACTAGTGCAATATTTGTGGGTACTAATTCCCATCGGGGTTTTCCTCTGATCAAGGTTTCTTCGTAATCATATCATGTGTTATGTGTTCTTGTGTTAAGCTTCAAGTGATATATATTTGATTTATGTTTAAAGTTGCTGAAATAGATTAAATAGTTAAACATTGATTCACCCCNTTCCCCCCCCCCCCCCCCCTCTCAGTGTTTCCAACAGCACTTGCATTAGCAACAATTTAAATTCCTTCTCATCTTTCTTAGCCTCATATACTAGACCTATGCAAACTTTTTATGCCTAGTTACTTTTAAGAAACCACCCCTTTGTAATGTTTGTACCTTAGACACAATTGGCATTCTAGTAATACTCCAATCTATTGCGCCTTTGTGCTTTCCACTTTCATACCACAATATCTGAAGTATCTATTTCAACCTTTGATAGTTCCTATGCATTTACATTGTGTGTCCCCCGAGTGCTACAAGTGCCTACTAGTGCTCCTTGGTGAGACTCCTTCATTGCCATCATGTTCACTCACAATCCTCAAACTTGTTCCCTTTCAGTGTCATTCACTAGCACCATTTGGAACCACTGACTCCCTCATCCTCTCAATTTGACACTTAATAACCATCCATTTTGACTTTATCTAGTAAGATTCCTATCACTTTATTCATTACCTTTTTTTTAATCTCTCTCTCTCTCTCTCTACCAAGAAACCAAGAACTACTACTGCATCAAGAACTAGGAGTCAGACTACAAAAGATGCAAATTCACCACCAGTAAAGAAATGAACAATAAGGACTTATAAGAGAGCCTCAAACCGGGAAACAGGCACCGAGGCAAAGAAGGAAATACATTAGAGGAAAAGAGGACAAGGATGACACTGAACATGATGAGAGTGAAAAAGCACTCCAACCTACAAAGAAAAAAATTCCTAAGACAATTGATGAGATTGCTACATCAATCATCAAATCAGGTAACACATCAAATCTTTAGGTTAGACAATGGCTAACTCTGAAACATGAGGATCAGAATAAGATAGAAGAGGCCATCATTACGACAATTATTGCATTCAAATATGTACCTATACAATTTAATAAGATGATGCCACAAGATCTTAATGACATAATATCAGCAAGATGGACTTATGCCTTGCATTCAGAGAAACATATAAGGGAAAGATCCCTTGTTACAATCATGGCACCAGAGTCAAAAGTTGAAGAAATTGATGACATGATGAAGAAGCATGCAAATAAAATTTTCAGCTAAGATGAGAGCTTACAAAGTACTAGAGGGAAGTTTGAGAGAGCTTGACAAAGAAAGCAATGAAACTTGGAATGCAATATTCAATCCACCTAAGAAGGATACAACAAGTCCTGAGAAGGTACTGGCTCTTACCAAGAAACCTCACTATGAAGAGAAAGAGGCCACACTGGGCCCAGAACACATCTTCATAAATGACTCCGAGGACATCAATCCAGTTGAGTTGACAACAAAGGCAAGCAAGGACATGGATGATGTACCCCAGATACTACAATCATTAGGGGAAGCAACAGAAATCACAATAAAAGATATAACACTTATTGATTCTGATGATGAGCCCAAAAAAGATGAAGATGTAACTGATGCCACCGAGCAAGAAAAGGAAAAGAATACAATGGATGTTGCACAGGTAAATATACCAGGTCAAATGCCTCTATTGATACAAGCTATCAATATCATTTCAGAAGAAAAGGAGAAGACACTTGAACCTGATGCAAATAATCCAATAGACATAGGTGATGAACAAGGGAAGCAACAAGAAACAAATGAGGAAAAGAAAGATGTAAGTGGAGAAGAAAAACAAAGTGATGCCACGGATAAGAACACCGAGGGTGAAAAGGTTGTAGATATAGACAAGGTTGATGTGGAGATGTCCACTACCGACCAACACGTCAATACTAAGCAGCACACAAAAGGCACCACACCTCCCACACAGTCACCGAAGCAAGAGAAAGAGCATGAACTAGCTATAGTTCTACATGCCCCTGCTTCCACTACTCTTACAAAGAAGAAGAAGAAGAGAAAAGCTCCAGTCACATTAGATGAAATTATTGATATACTAGACTGTGATCCTAGAACATTGGATCCAGAGTCACTTACCAAGTATGGAGAACTCTGTAAATGAAAGACAATTCAGGACAAACTCAAAAAGCAACACAAGAACTCACAAGTCCTAGAAAACACAAAAGAAATATTATTGCAAATTGTTCCTGACACTGACATTGATCAAAATGCACCTATACTTGATCAATTACTAGTACTCACCGACACCATCACATCACAGAATGTAGATGCCGACAAAGTCATTAAGGAACGTGCTGAGCAAAAGTGTCAATACAAGCTTACAGAGAAGATCAGCCAAGAAGTTGCAGAAAATAAGATAAAACATTTTGAATTAGTAACTACAATTGAACCAATATTATCAGAAGTAGTTACACTAGTTCAAAAGTTGTGCACAATAGAGAATTTCACTACCAAGCATAGTGAAAAGATAAAGGCTAGTGCACAAAGTCTCACGACCGAAAAAAATGCATTCAAATTGCATTATGAGAAGATTGTAGAATCTAAATGGCTGAGACTTGAGATTCAAGAGACATAATCCAGAATCAAAGATGAGGTAACCGAGCTGCAGGCTATGTTACTCCCAAATCACACACTGTTGTTGAAACACATGACTTCGGAAAAAGAATTGATTGCCACCCCATAAATGTTTGTTACCGAGAGTATATATGACATGCACGCCAGACTCACATTAGAATACATGATCCTAAAACACCTCCAAGAGCAATGGGAGAAGATAATGGAAGACATTCAAAAATCCCATGCCCACATACTTGACAAGCTGTAAGTATTACACCTTTGTCATTAATTTCAAAATAAGGGGAAAATGATATGTATAAGGGGGAAAATATATATGTATAAAAGGGAAAATGTATATACCTTACAAAGGAACACATGTACATACATTATATGGAGGTATGCACATAGGGAGAGTCATTGACAAGGTAAACACATGGTGTAGATACTGAACATTTCAGTTTGCACATATTAGTTTTCGATACTAATGCCGAAGGGGGAGATTGATAATCCTAAAGGATCATATTTGTCATTAGTATACAAGGAAACAATTTTTGGACTGTCGGTAACATGATCATCGAGAGACAGCAAACAAAGGTCACCGAAACAGACAAGTGCAGAGGTCATCGAAAGTGTATTAGCACAATGATCACCGACAGACAGTTTATAGAGTAAACCGAGAGCACAATTCACAGAGTAACCCGACAGACAGTTTACAAAGTAAACTGACAACACAGTTCACAAAGGAACCCGAGAGCAGTATGTCTACAGAGACATCACCGAGCACCAGTCTACCGAGAGACAATTTATATCACGAGAAAAGTGGTTTTGAGTTACACGTCAGATAAAACACTTCAGTTTTATAATTAGCTTTAATGCTTAGCTGTAAAACCATTTCTTGAGGAACAAGTAAAGAATATGTAATTGTTTTAATCAATCTAACTAATTGTAAACATGCAAACTAGGAGATCAAGGTCAAGTTGTAAACCTTTAATCATAGAATTTTTATTGTAAAGCGTGAAACCTAAATTAGGTCAATACATTGTATGAATAGATGTAGTAATCAATCAGAACAAGATGATTGTAGCCGCAACAAACATCTATGGATTTGACAGAGAGTTTCATGCAGGACACAAAAGACAAAATTCAGTTATGAAGAACAAGATTCAAGGCTACCGAGCAGAACAAAGGTATTAATCAATCACTATATGTGATACCTATACATTGTGAACTTAAAGGATCTATATTCAATAATTCAAGATTGCATACTGTAGACACCCTAAAATGGACAGGCTTGTGACTTTACATTAAAAACACTAATTTTCATCTATTAATTAATGGTTTTTTAATCATTTATTAATCACCTATTTTCTTCTAAATTCACTTCTCAAATCATCTAATCCAATTCCCAAAATTGATTAAATAATTAATTTTATTTAATTAATTAAGCTTTAATTGATTAATTATCATTATTTAATTAATTAAACTCAATTTCCTATAGTTTAAATCAAATATTTAAACTTAATAATTAAATTCTTCCAATT